>LGRX02026884.1:0-44958 GCA_001247695.2 Cymbomonas tetramitiformis | reverse complement strand
TGGACGAAAATAGACATTTAGGGTTTGTAACTCTGTGGGGTCCATAAGCTCTGGCATGACTCGGCAGGCCTCCAAATCGATGTCCTCCAAAGTGCACACCACTTCAGGGGCTTCAGCACGAGGGCCAAACAAACAGAAGTTCTGCTCAACACATGCCCAGAAATTGACCTGAGCTCAAGTTATGGAGGTAAACGTCCTGAAAACTGCCAGGTTTTCAGTGAGCTGCAAAAGTCTGGCACCAAAATCATTCAAAACTACATAACTTTAGCGCACTCTATCCAAATTCAACAAAGTACATAGATAACTTCATCAGTTTTTCACGACTTACGCACTCCAACCATTTGTTTGTACAAATAAATGGGCCAAATCACCATATTGTGACTTGGCCGATCTAGATGTTGATTCATAGGGGATGGTATCGAGCCGTTAATCTTCCGTATTAATGCTCTTTCCGCATGATTTCGAGTATTCTATTCGTATGCTACCTTTTGATGTTTGGCCACTACGATATGGTTCATCACATTATCCCGTTCTAACACCTTTGAGTAATGTTGATAGATCGATAATGCCACATTTTTTATTATTTGTATGACATGTTACGCCGTGAGAAGTCGATGACTATAATCATATCAAATTTTAATTTACCATCATATCACCGTCTTTATCGGAGCATAACACAATGACACAAGGAGCCGATGTCTCTTTATCTTAAGCAGGGGCGGATTTCCGCCTTCGACGAGCATCTGCCCGTGGAGGTGAGGAAGCAGCTCTCTTCCCAGCGATTCCCGCGCTCGCTCGCCGTGACCTCGTTGATTTTTGGGGGGCCGAGGATCTTGATTCACAGCAAGCATCGCACATACTGTTACACAACTTTGTGGCACCTTCCTCCGCGAAATGCTCCATAAGTAAGCGATGTCGGCATATTTGCTTCACATTTTGAGAAAACTGTTCTATTTCGACCAATTTGCGCCGCCGTGCCTCCTTCGTGACCAAATCTTTTTGAAAGTTTTTCCTAATCACTTGAACAGTTTTTGTTGAGAACAACATCAGGCACTTGGCAATCGCCCCATCTCTGCCAGCCCTGCCAACCTCTTGGACATACGCTTCCATAGATTGTGGCATGCTGTGATGCACGATCCAACGAACATCGCCCTTGTCCACCCCCATCCCAAATGCGGTGGTTGCTACCACTATTCTAGTTTCTCCTCGCATCCAAGCATTGACAATGTACACTTGCGATCGTTGTGCCGTATTCAATTCTCCATGATAGTGAGCTGCTTTAATACTGTCACCGCCTTGCTTTTGTTGGCTCAACCAATTTGCTAACTTCTCAGTGTCTTTTTTTGTCATGCAATAAATGATTCCAGTAGAAGTCGCTTGCTGATCTAAAACGAATGCTAATATCTGCTTCCAACATGAATCGACAACTATCTCATTCACTGTCTCTTCTCCCCAAAACTTCTCCTCCACATTCAAAATCAAGTTTGCTCTTCTACTAGTGCCGAAAAACTCAACAGGGTTCTTCATTCGCAAAATCTTTTTGATGTCCGTTTTTGTCCTTTCGGTCGCGGTTCCTGTGATTGCCGTGAAGAGAACACCGGGAAATGTATCCTTTAATTCACCTAAACGGCTATACGCTGGCCGAAAATCGTGTCCAAATTCACTACAGCAGTGAGCCTCGTCCACCACAAAGCGCCGCAATAAACTATTATGCCACGATTCGGCAAGTGCCTTCTGCAAGTGGCCTTCTCCCATCAATGCTTCAGGAGCGACGTACAATAACTGGATCCGTGATCTACGTATCACATCTATCGCACAAAATCTATCAGCATCCGACATATCACTCGTATATTGCAGAGCCGAAATGTTTTTGGCCTTTAGAGCCTGGACTTGATCATGCATCAGCGACACAAACGGTGAAATCACAACCGTGACTCCTTGGGATACGACGGCAGGAAGCTGGTATGTCAAACTCTTTCCAAACCCAGTGTGTTGCACAACAAATACTTCTTTATCATCTAAAACTGTCTGACAAATTCTCAGTTGATCTCCGCGGAAGCTGTCATTGTTGAAGATGCGCCGGTTTCCTAATGTCAACAAATCTGGCGCCTCCATTACAACTGCACGTGTCCACACCCGCCCCCCGCGATCCCATCAATTTTGACCCCAACACATTAAAGTTGACCCTGAAACACTCATTTTTGCTCCTGAAATACTAATTCTGACCGTAAAACACCCATTTGTGATCCCATGCAGCCGTTTTAGACCCTGAAACACTCATTTCTGACCCTAAAACACTATTTCTGACCCTGAAACACTATTTCTGACCCTGAAACACTGTTCCTGACCCTGAAACACTCATTTCTGACCCCACAACATTGTTTTTGACCCTGAAACACTCATTTCTGGCCCGAGTACACTCATTCCTGACCCTAAAACTCTATTTTTGACCCTCAAACACTCATTTATGACCCCAAAACAATTTCACCATAACCGTAGATGTATCAAATGGGACACCTACTTCATCACACATTTTCGATTCTCCTTACCGCGAGTATTTCTTCATCACTATCATCTAGAGTTAATAACTCCTCAACGTCACGATCGTCTTCACTCTCAGGATCCACATCAGGAACACCAGCAGCCAATAATTCGCGAGCATTATCACGCAACTTCCACAAATTGACACGCCGCACCCCTTCCACGATCATCTTGCAAACATATGTTTGCATGTCCGTATCTGTCATCAACTCAGCCAACTTGCCTACAGTCGCCAACCCAAGCTCAATCAGCTTGGGACCAGTCTTCTTCCCCACACCATTCAACTCGGTGATCGGGGTATCCATATCCGCTTGCTGATCCTCCCGAGTACCTCCAGCTGCCAGATGAATGAATCTTGCGAACTTAGATCCACTCGGAAACGACATCTTCTGCACTTTACAGCTCCAGCAATCCACCACCGGCTCTGCATCTACAGGTACTAAGCGCTGCGCCAAGGACACTCCAGGAGCTTCAAGGGACACCGTGCCCGCCATCACTGCTTCCTGCAACTTGGACATTTCTTTGCGAACGTCCGCGCGGTTAAAGTTGCGAGCCCGCCAACGTGCCTCGCCATCCACCAAATCATCACACTCATGCCAACGCATTGATTGCTCCGCCTCCTTGATCGCCGCATCCAACCGAGCTTTGCATTCACCTTCGTATCGCTCCAACTTTGCTTGCACCGCTAGTCGCGAGGCTTCACCATTAGTGCCATGCAACTCATACTGACACCGCGATTTGGATGGCCTCCTCATCTATGATAGAGGCCTTCATCCCGCCGAGTACCAGATCGCTCCCCTTCAGCCGTCGCTCCACCAAGTCAGTAGGCAGCCAGTGTAAGTCATCACGTGTCACTTGCCGAGTGTAACCATGTGAATTTGAGTGATTGTCTCGCATCCACACTTCATACTCCTCAACCGCGAGCAAATGCTGATCGGTGCCCGCCGTGTCGACGTACTCCATCTCCACCGCATCCAAGCTATCCAAAGGAAGAAAGCCGGCTTCCATCAACTTTGCTAACTCAGGGTCTAGGGAAGTCCCTCTTCCACCCGCATCGACACGCACCCCAACATTAAGATCTGCAGTCGATGAAACTCCCTCACCAACACCCGCCGCGTCACCATCACCAACACTAACACCGCTTCCGACATCATCACCCACTCCCGCAACTGCGACCTGCGGGGCGGTATCTCCACCGTGTTCCCGCCACGAGTACACATGCGCTGGATTGCATCCAGTCAGCGTAGTCCTCACGATCACCGCACTCGAGCCAATTTCATGCAGAAAGGCTCGTTTGGCTCCATTAGCGAGAACGGCGAGCTCAGCTTCTTGCTGCACCGCAAGCACCACAGCACAAGACTTCTCCACCGACGCCCTCGCTTGCCCCTCCACATCGAGGTACTTGTCAGGCTGCTCAACCATGACTTCCGCAAAAGCACCAGAAGACCTCTCACGAAAATGATCGGCGAGAGGCATGGGTGTGGCATCTCTCTTGAACATGCCTAAAGAGAGGCAGCGATCCTTGACCTTGCGAGTGTCCTTGGTCAAGTCATGCTTATGCCCAGTGCGCCTGAAGAGCCCAGCCATGCGCATAAATACATTCGTCGTATTCCGCAGCAAGGTGACCAAAACTGACATCACCCCGATGGTGTGGTCATCCGCCCAAGAGCCCACACATAATTTCTGAAATGCGTTCATGTTCTCAATCCATATGTCAGGGGCCGCATTCCATATGTCTTGAACTGTCAAAAGCCGCCCCAAGTCCCCTCTACTTTAAACAACAGATACCCAAACCTGTATGACAGCTGATGACACGCTACATGCAAATGCACCTAACCCTACACCCCTAGCCTAAATGGACCCCCCCGGGAGCTCACTAAGCCCCCTACACCCATCCTTATACCCACATGTTCACCACAGCCTGCACCTTAAGCCGGTGCCATGCATCATGTGCCAATTTCCCTGCCTCGGTCACCATACCCTCAACCATATGACAGCTGATGACACGCTACATGCAAATGCACCTAACCCTACACCCCTAGCCTAAATGGACCCCCCCGGGAGCTCACTAAGCCCCCTACACCCATCCTTATACCCACATGTTCACCACAGCCTGCACTTTAAGCCGGTGCCATGCATCATGTGCCAATTTCCCTGCCTCTGTCACCATACCCTAAACCATATGACAGCTGATGACACGCTACATGCAAATGCACCTAACCCTACACCCCTAGCCTAAATGGACCCCCCCGGGAGCTCACTAAGCCCCCTACACCCATCCTTATACCCACATGTTCACCACATTCTGTACCACAGGATGGAAAACGTCACCTAACTAATGTCCCAAATCTTTGTGCACAATACCAAACCCAAAAAGAGGCTGAGTGCACGCCTTATGCTTTCGCGCCAAACCCTACCCTTCCAAGCTAAACAAGGTGTTGCGTGAGCACCATAAGCCCCCCACACACACTCTCATATCGAGGCGATATTGGGGAAGCCCACACCTTTTATTTGCCGTTTGGTTTGCTGAAATCACTCAAAAATTCAACCCAGGGTGCTCATTCTCACTCCACGAGGGGATGCTCCACCCTGCAAACATATCCCATGAGCCATCAACATTGGGCAAGTGTGCATCAGTTTCATGACTAGTTCACGACTTAAAGCAGTTAGGGGAGAGCCTTACCTTCAATATGCCGTTGAGCTTGCTCGATTTGACAAACTTTAGAGCCTTGGGGACTCAATCTCGTTTGGGGTGGCAATGCTCCAATCTGCCAACATACCCTATCAGCCCTCAACGTTTGCGACCTCTACACAACTTTCATGACTACTTGCAATAGAAAATATGATAGGTAGGACCTTACCTTCAATATGCCGTTGAGCTTGCTCGATTTGACAAACTTTAGAGCCTTGGGGACTCAATCTCGTTTGGGGTGGCCATGCTCCAATCTGCCAACATACCCTATCAGCCCTCAACGTTTGCGACCTCTACACAACTTTCATGACTACTTGCAATAGAAAATATGATAGGTAGGACCTTTACCTTCAATATGCCGTTGAGCTTGCTCGATTTGACAAACTTTAGAGCCTTGGGGACTCAATCTCGTTTGGGGTGGCCATGCTCCAATCTGCCAACATACCCTATCAGCCCTCAACGTTGGCGACCTCTACACAACTTTCATGACTACTTGCAATAGAAAATATGCTTGGTAGGACCCTTACCTTCAATATGCCGTTGAGCTTGCTCGATTCCGTTAACTATGGAGGTTGGAGTGCTCGTTCTCGCTCATTGGGGTTAATGCCGCATCTGCGAACATACCCTATCAGCCCTCAACGTTTGCGACCTCTACACAACTTTCATGACTACTTGCAATAGAAAATATGCTAGGTGGGACCCTTACCTTCAATATGCCGTTGAGATTGCTCGATTCCGTTAACTATGGAGGTTGGGGTGCTCGTTCTCGCTCGTTGGGGTTAATGCCGCATCTGCGAACATACCCTATCAGCCCTCAACGTTGGCGACCTCTACACAACTTTCATGACTACTTGCAATAGAAAATATGCTAGGTGGGACCCTTACCTTCAATATGCCGTTGAGATTGCTCGATTCCGTTAACTATGGAGGTTGAAGTGCTCGTTCTCGCTCTTTGGGGTTAATGCCGCATCTGCGGACATACCCTATCAGCCCTCTACGTTTGGACCCTCTACACAACTTTCATGACTACTTGCAATAGAAAATATGCTAGGTGGGACCCTTACCTTCAATATGCCGTTGAGATTGCTCGATTCCGTTAACTATGGAGGTTGGAGTGCTCGTTCTCGCTCGTTGGGGTTAATGCCGCATCTGCGGACATACCCTATCAGCCCTCTACGTTTGGACCCTCTACACAACTTTCATGACTACTTGCAATAGAAAATATGCTAGGTGGGACCCTTACCTTCAATATGCCGTTGAGATTGCTCGATTCCGTTAACTATAGAGCGTTTAATCAATCATCTCCGCCACGCTTAGCTTGCGCTATTCTGCGAAAGTACCCTATCAGCCATGCGTTTTAAAGGGCCCTAGAGGCCTCCTATTCGCAAGCAAGCAAGAATAAATAAAAGTTAAAGTTCACACCTGCAATATGTCGTCGAGATTGCTCGATTCCGTTAACTATAGAGCGTTTAATCCATCATCTCCGCCACGCTTAGCTTGCGCTAATCTGCGAAAGTACCCTATCAGCCATGCGTTTTAAAGGGCCCTAGAGGCCTCCCATTCGCAAGCGAGCAAGAAGAAATAATAGTTAGAGGTCATACCTTGAATATTCCGTCGAGTTTGCTCCATTACGTTAACTACACAGCTTGCAATAAATTATCGTATCCTCGTTTTCGGCTGTTGGTTTAACCTATTTGCGGGGAAAAGAGATAGCGAAAACGAGCATTTGAGCGCTTTTGCCAAGTAATGCCAGAGTTTCTCCGAGCCTCTTCCATCAACTGTAACGTCGACCCTCGCGTGTCGCAGGCCGCGCAGCGGCCGCGCTCGGAGAAACTCTGGGAACAAGAGTACCCCCCACCAGCGTCGGCCGGACCAAGTCGGTAGTGGGGTCGCGTATGTGGGCAAGTTTTTCAAACTATCTCGTCTATTACCCTTTTATTTACTTGTAAATCGTCATGGAATTTTCTGTCGAAGTATCTTGTCTTGCGTTGCTAAAAATGGAGTACTGTGGTTGGTCCACCTCGGATGACACGTCTGCGGACAAGGGTTCTTGTCAAGACGCCGCTTATTTAAATTTATACATGAAAAAGTAAAATATAAAAATATAAAAATATTCAGAAATATTCAGAAATATTTATAGGAATAATATTCAATAATAATTATATGAAAAATATCCTGGGAGCATAAATGCTAATAATGTGTCCCAGATCGGCTCCACTGCCTCGCCTGCACCCCGGCGACCCCCCCGGCTCTCCGGGGGCGCCACCGAGGCGCCTGTACCGCTTCGCCACGATTGCTCCATCGCGCTCCACTTGTGGTTTCGACTCAGGTACCTGCCTCACACCACACCGACCGCTCACCGCCACCCCCGCTGAATCCACTCGCCCACGCGGGCGTTTGATGATGTACGCCGAGAATTAGCAAAACCTTTATAACACAGGTGGGGATCATTGAATAATGGATGGTCGAATATGCGCGCGCTATCTCGTCTATTACCCTTTTATTTACTTGTAAATCGTCATGGAATTTTCTGTCGAAGTATCGTGTCTTGTCATGTCTCTCGACTGTATGTGTATTGTCGAGGTAGAGCATCGAGGACTTCCAGAAGTGGCCATGACGGTCATCGATATCGTTCCTGTCTTTCATGAGGCATGACTGCCATCCTGTGCCAATGAAGGATAGGACAAGTCAATTTGCATCCACGTCAATTTGCCCCAATAACCTTCATCGAATTGGCTCCCCGGGGTAAATTAATTTAAGTCATCAGATCATCGGATCAACATTAGAGCTGCACAACTTAAACTGGTCCGTTTATTTTTAACAGCGGCAATTTTCCGAATCCGACAGTCCATGTACGATTCCAGAGATCATAATACGATGCATTCCTTTGTCGCTCCCCAGGAATCTCTTCGGACCTTCCGATGTTCTCAATCTGAAAACATTGGACGGCTCAATTTTAGTTGGGCACCCCTTCGGATCATCAGACGGGTTTGCTTTTGAAAAACATTAAACTACTGTACAGTATGAGTATAGAACAAGAGCTATGAACTTCTTCAAACTAGTTCATCAGTGACGCAGACGTGTAACGAGAGCTCCGTTCAACAGAAGTATCTGAATGCTCCGAAATTCTTTTCGAAAAGGCATCTAATAATTACCATGCGAGGCGATCAGGAATGGAACATATGTATACAATATTTACGGTCTTGAATTACTTCCTGTACAATCACCCGCTGTTCTCAGCGTTCAGAATGCTGTCAACAGGGGGAACGCTTCCAAGCAAAACCTGAGCTCATTCCTTTCTCAAACTTTCAGTAGACAGTGCGCTGTACTTCTGGAAATGGACGTCTTTAATTTTTTGGTATTGAATTTTTTATTTTTAACCTTGCACCAAGCACAAGTTGATGCACTCACGTCAACTTTCTCTATCTTCGGGGCTGGCGTGACTCCAACTCCCCCGTTCTATTGTTTGCCACAACCCTTTGAGGTAAGACTCCGAAAGAAGGAGCAGCTGTATGTCTTTTGACAGTAATCACTTCCTGCAACCTTTGAAAGTAAAGATGTACTCCGGGAGGAGGCGTCCTTCAGCGGCTCTCCAACTTGACACTTTCCTTCCGCTGCAGACGAAGACCGACCCACTGTGGAATCTCGATACGAAAGGCCTTTTTTATATTCGGGAAGAATCATCTAGCTGCATTTCAGAAAGTCTCGGAGAAGGTCTTGAAAACGTGATCGTGTCCGACGACTTCAAGCTGTTCGCCAAGGACTTAGCGAAGGTGCTCGCATCGCCGTTGCCCGCCGCCTTCCAAAATCAAGTGGTGTAAGACGCGAAATTGTTTGTATTACTATTTCTTCGACTCAGTATGTTCTACACCGTGGAACTCTTGTGTCAAGATGTGGCGAGCTTCAGCTACCCGTCACTAGGTTTGCATGTCTCTTGTACCGCCTCGGCCTCGTCAGAAGTCGCCGTCACCGGAAGGCCCTGGCGTAAGTTGGGTAATGTGTTGAGGGCACTAAAGCCAACCTGTTTTGCGTTTTGCAGCTAAACGTTACCGACGACGACCGCATAAACACGCGTCCCATTGCGGTGCTTCAAGGCTCTAGCTGCGTTTTTGGAACCTGGGGGGCCTATCTGGCTGACTTCACCGAGCGCCTTAACGTCGTGAAGGAGGCTGGCGCTGTAGGGGTTGTGTTCTTTGAGGCTCACGAATACAAGTTGCCACAGCACATGACAACCCTACAAACGGCCATCCCAGCGTGTTCACTAGCTGCACCGGAATTGTTGAGACTTGCAACAACGGTAGATTGGAAACTTGATGACTTTGAGTATCAGAACAACCCCGCATTTGCTAACTTTGAACTCGCATATTTATATAACGCGCTTGACGAGCCGGTCCCCAATCCGATAATTACATACATAGACATCAGTCACTTGTCTGTGCCAGCGCTGACGGCCACCTTCAATCCCCTCGACGCTGTTGAGGTTTCAGGTGTTTCTTTCTCCCCGCCATCCCTCTCAAGCCTTCCTTTGAAATTCCCCTGAGGATGGTATGCCCCCGCATCTGGCAGCCGAAGACGTTGCTTCAGGGGGCTTCCGATACCCCCGATTTTCAGAGCACTTTTCAGAGCTCGAATGATACTCTCTTACCGCACTGATGGATACTGCCCGGGGTTGCTGACGGCGGTTGAGATAATCATACCGTTGCTGCAACCACGCGAGTCATACCGCCTCGCGATTACTGGTTAGTGGGTGTGAGGTAATGTTATAGAATGGCGCACCGCATGCTGGTTACTGCGTGTGTGGTAGTGGTAAGAATTGGCGCACGCTTGTGGTGTGCACTGCCTCGACTGGTGGCCACACCGTATGAGATAATTTTTATTGCTAGCGCACCCATGTGGAGCATACCGTGGTCACGATGCACATACCTGGGGTAGAAGGTGGCCCTCCGTCTCGTGGAGAGCTTCTGTAGATATTCGCTTTTGGGTTAGTTCAAACTTTTGCTTCCATCACAGCTTCTGCCGACGTTTGTGGATAGCCGTTCTGACGCCTTCATGTCACGCCCATGTTCCCCTTCTTGTCATGCAAGAGTGGTGATATATGGTGGACACCAATCGCGGACATCACTCCTTTTGGTGTGATTCTCGGGTCTGCATTGTGCCTTACACCACTTGGCATCCTTCGACTCTCTTGTGCCCTGCATCTCTCTCGCATCTTCGCCATTATTCACCTGGGCGCAAGTTGTTGTCCAGCCCGGAATGGTGTACCTGGGGCATTTTCATCCGCTTTCTACCGCATGGGCCGCATGTGACTGACCGCGATGTGGTGGAATCGGGCAGGGCCCTTGGTCAAGGTGCTCTTGAACCCGCTCTGCTTGTCCGAGGAATTCAACACGTGTGTGGAGTGTTGGGCTACCGATCCGCTTCTCAACAGGTGATCTTCTCGCTTGCCTGCCAGTCGGTCAAGCTTCTTGCTCAGGCACAGGCTCGACGTGCAGCTGCTCAGACAACAAACTTGGCATGCTCTTGAAGCGCTTGGTGTGCTCATGCTGTGTGGTGAAGAGCTTGGGTCCAATAAGAGTGGGCACTCAGCCAGAGCCTGGCGTCCCTTGTGCATGCAGAGCGGAGCTGCAGGGAGCGATTGCATTCTTCACTTTCGAAGAATCGCTGCTGCCGGGCTGCTTCAACTATTACTACCAGTGGGCCATTACTGCGCAGGAGGCGGGCGCCATCGGTGTGTCACGCCAGCCCTTTCCCTGTTACATCGGCAGGGCTCTCCTACATCACGTGGCACCAGGCGTCTACGGAGACCGGCGGAAGAGTGCCCTGCGCCCAGCCGGCGGAAGAGTGCCCTGCGCCCAGCCGGCGGAAGAGTGCCCTGCGCCCAGCCGGCGGAAGAGTGCCCTGCGCCCAGCCGGCGGGGAGTGCCTACGCCCACCCGCGGGGGAGTGCCCTGCGCCCACCCGGCGGAATAGTGCCCTGCGCCCACCCGGCGGGAGAGTGCCCTGCGCCCACCCGGCGGGAGAGTGCCCTGCGCCCACCTGGCGGGAGAGTGCCCTGCGCCCACCCGGCGGGAGAGTGCCCTGCGCCCACCCGGCGGGAGAGTGCCCTGCGCCCACCCGGCAGAAGATGGCGCACCAGCCGGCATGTAAGCTTTGCTCGCAACGCGAACTATATCCAACTTGCCAGCTTGCTTGAACGCCCGAGCTTGAGCTGAGCAAGCAGCACGCCAGCTTTGGATATGATCTAGGGTTGTGCAAGAATAGCATAAGCATAAGCGCACTCATGCATTATTTGGCGGCACATTCATACATCCGTCCATGCTGCTTTGCATCTGTTTAGAGGTGTATGTGTCGGTGGTATCTTGTCACATCCTTGCCGTGTTTCATCTGTCTGATGTACAGCTGAAAAGTTCATGAATGCTTCTCACATCCACTGGGATGATGGTGGACTGGCTTTTGTGGGCGGGCCTCGTGCCGTTTAGCATGATTTGGCAGTCTTTTGAGCGCCATGCCCAGGTCTCCAAGGTGACATATCGGGTTGAGTCTGCACAGACCTGGACACTGCACTGCTGCCTTGCGGGCCACCTGGCAGCAGTGCAAGCAGCCCGCCCCGTGCTTCTCACACCGTTGGATTCATCCACAAATGGGTCGCAGTGCCGTTGGGTTGACCCACAGGTCGGTTGTATTGCCGTTAGATTAACCTGCACAAAGCTCGTGGATTGCAATTCCGCTGGATTCATCCGCACGTGGGCCGCTGTGCGCGCCGCAGGTGTGGTCTACGGCTCCGTCAGCGACCAATTTTACCATCTGCCGGGGCCGTATTTGGTCCCTGCGGAGCTCAAAATCCTCTTTTTCACAATCATGGGCACGCACTCTGATACCGCCGAGCACTCCCTGCTCAGTGACACGGTGACGCCCGCCTCTGCACGCCGAGGCGCGGCCTCTTGCAGCGCCCAAGCTGCTCTCGATCTGCGCCAGGGTGCATGGAGCCTGTGTGTCCCCCGCGCGCTTAAGCACGGGCAGTGCGGGATGGGCAGGTGCAAGCCATATTGCCGGCGGTTGTGGATGGATCGGCGCCGGTGTTCTTCTCGGACGAGCGCGAAGATATGGGATTTACTGTGCTGGGCTTCTGGGGTGACGAGGAGCACCTGTTCCATTGCCGTGCAGGCCAGGCCACCTACAACCCATGGGAGCACCCCGGGGTACATTCCTGCCTCCCTCCCCTCGAATCAGGCACATCGGTTCAGAGAAGACCCATTGAACCCGTCCCGCAGAGCCGTCGCATGTCTAGGGCAGAGACAGCCCTGTGTTGAGGGGGTTTCTTAGAGCCGTCCGATGTGTAGGACGACCACAGCCCCGCGTTGCGGTGGTTTCGCAGAGCTGCTAGATGCATAGGCTCGCAGCAGCAGTGAGCGGCGGCTTGATAGCGTTTCGACAGAGCTCGGGCTTTTCCCGTTACTGGAATCCCGGGGACTCTGGTTCCTGGTAGCTTTGAGCGTGGCCATCTGAGCCGGAGGGTGGGCGATGTGGCAGATTGCACCGGCCTTCATTGCGTCCGCGTTGCTGGACATTGGAGTGGTGGAGTTCGCGGAGCCCATCACGGTGTGCTCAAGTTCTGAGACGTGCCCCCAGTGCTTGTCGCAAGAGGTGCAGATGCACATCAAGTCGGCGGAATCCGCCGCCTCTCGGGTGCTTGTCATGAAGGAAGAGGATTTCCCATGCTACCACACTTATACCGAGTTCACCTCCGCCGCTACAGGGGGCGGCGCGGACGCCTTGGTTCTTGTCAACGTAAAAATGCAATCCATCTACACGATGGTGGGTGGCAAGCCCCCCTCCCCCACCTCACCCCCCCCTTGGGCAACGAGGGGACTCAGATGGCATCACTTGATGGCAGCGGGTTGAGCACCCCCGCCTGGACGTGGGGCAAGGCCGCCGTGCCATGCAGTGCTGCGTGCCTCCTCTCCTCCGCTGGTTCCCTGTCTTCACCACAATGCCCCAGGGCTGCGATGACACGTCATGGAATCCTGCAGCACTGCGAGGAAAGTTAAGTAGAAGTGACACACATGGGATTTCTGCCCGGGTGCTCCCCAACTGGGACCTGATGACTTTGCCGCGCTGTAAGTCAATTGATGATGTGGCAAAACTGTACGTGACGTGATGACTTGGCAAAACAGTACGTGACTTGATGACTTGGCAGCACTGTAAATGACATGATCTTTTTGCTGCCGTTGGGCTTTAGGCAGGTAACCTAGGGATGGTCTGGGAATTGTATAGCGGTGGCCGCGGTGAGCTGTTGTAATGAAGGCGCTAGCTGCGATGCTCCTGGAGGACATGGACTTTGGTCTTGCCAAATCCAGCCAACAGCGCGGAGGCTCGATGGGCTGACACTGGGAAGGCAGTGGCATTTAGTTGCGCATCGCGACTTCTCTTAGAGCGGTCTATTGGCGCTTCCCAGGCACCTTCTCCACTGACACTGCTGCGCGCGCGGTGGGTGGTGTCCTCCAGGGTGCCCTAGGAGCCAACGGGGAGACGCGCTTTGCCATCCCGTCGTTCAACGTCGATGGCAGCTGCGGGGAACGATTGGAGTACCCTGGTCTGCTCCATGCCCACACCCCGGAAATTGCGAATGGCAGCGCTGTGCTGGACGACATCTACAGATGGAACGAGAACTTGCTGTACAGCAGCGACCTAGAGGAAGAGGAGCTCACCTTTCTTGAGGTGCTTTACCGGCCACAATGAGCTCCCCACCTCGGATGCAAGGGCTGAGTGCTCTGATGACCGTCCTCCACCGCTGATGCAATACCCAATTGGTTGCCAAGGCACTTCGCACCTCTGCATTGGCTGAGATTTGCGGGGACCGAGCCTACTCACCATTTTCAGCCGTCGATGCGCTGCACGGACTCTCGATTCGCCATCTCCCCCTTCAGTGGCTGGGAGCTCGGGCGGGTTTTCATCCGCACCATTAGAGCCGCCCTTCGCCGCTATGTTTGATCTCAATGCGGGCGCTTGTGTTGCCAAATGCTGAATGCGGATGTTGAGCTGCGTCCGGTGTTGCCAAATGCTGGCCGGCGGGTGTTGAGCTGCGTCCGGTGTTGCCAAATGCTGGCCGGCCGGTGTTGAGCTGCGTCCGGTGTTGCCGCCTCAGATTGTATCATACCACGAGGATATGATCTGCGAGGACAAGAAGTGCGCTATTGGGCAGGCGCGCGGCCCCCAGCGCCCTCAGACCCCTTCGGAGTGCCCCGAAGTGAGGGCGGAGCCGGGGAGCCAGGAAACCGGGAGCCTGATGCGGCACACTGCTGAGAATAGCTGTGATACGCGCAGAACTGGTCTGCTGATTGGCCGCAGACTGTTGAGGGCAGATGCTGATGAGAGTGCGGCTGGACTGGAGGCATGCTTGATGACGGGCGGCGAGGGCAGCAGTCGGCTGCGACTGACTGACCTAATGGGAGGGGGCAGACGAGCTCTCTCTCTTGAGGTCTGTGGACTAGCAAGCGGGCGACGGGCTGTTTCACTGTGTTGGCCGACGGAATTTTCGTGAAAAGGAATATTGAGGCGTGTGTGCGCTGGAGCAGATGCCTAATCCCAGCCTGACAGGCAGGGGGCAGACATCAGCGCTTGATTGGTGTCTATGCTTGGTGTCCGTGTGGGCCACACAGGCGGGCTACAATCCAAACGCGTATTCGAGCGTCGTGGCAGAGGTACTTGCAGTGAATGTGATGCCGCAGTGCGTGTTCCAATTCTACTGCATCGAGTGTGACGAGCTCGAGAATCAGTTTCAGACCTTCGGCGAGGACCCACGGCCTCTGCAGAATGATGAAGCACTGGTGACAGCCCCCACAGATGACCTGCTGCCTCTGCTGACTGACAAAGCACCAGTGGCAGCCCCCACAGATGACCCGCTGCCTCTGCTGACTGACAAAGCACTGCGGCAGCCCACAGATGACCCGCTGCCTCTGCTGACTGGCCAAGCCACGAGGTGACACTTTAGATGGCCCGCTGCCTCTGTGACTGACAAAGCACCTAGTGACAGCCCCACCAGATGACCAGCTGCCTCTGCTGACTGACAAAGCACCAGTGACAGCCCCCACAGATGACCCGCTGCCTGCGCTTTGACGGCCAAACGCAGTGACAGCCCCACAGATGACCCGCTGCCTCTGCTGACTGATAAGCACAGTGGCATTTCTACCATAGATGACCCGCTGCCTCTGCTGACTGACAAAGCACCAGTGACAGCCCCACAGATGACCCGCTGCCTCTGCTGACTGACAAAAGCACCAGTGACAGCCCCCCACAGATGACCCGCTGCCTCTGCTGACTGACTAAAGCACCAGTGACAGCCCCACCCAGATGACCCGCTGCCTCTGCTGACTGACAAAGCACCAGTGACAGCCCCCCACAGATGACCCGCTGCCTCTCTGCTGACTGACAAAGCACCAGTGACAGCCCCCATAGATGACCCGCTGCCTCTGCTGACTGACGAAAGCACCAGTGACAGCCCCACAGATATTTACAGCCATGCCTCTGCTGACTGACGAAGCACTGATGACAGCCCCTGCAGAAGTTGTTATGCTGGATACTGCCCGGATCAGGCCAGATTCATGGAGGCTCGCGTGAGGACTTTGAAGCAGAGCACTGAACCTCGCGCCTGTCCCACCCCAGGAAACTTAAGGGTGATGTTGTCCAGAGTGAGGGTCCACATGATGATGCGAGGTTGCGGGGGGGGATGGGGGGGAGGGTCATCCACTTCAGGGGAAACTGGTGCTTCTTCTGTATGACGTGGGTGTTTGTCTCCATCCCGTGACGAACATTGTGCATCATTTCGACCAGCTCGGTGCCGCCGCAGTCCTCTTCATCAACGGCGAGGTGTGCCGCATGCGCTTGGATTGCTTGCCTACGCTGTTGCCTGCGAGAGGCCCCTCCGCATGCCCGCATCGCCAGGCAGTCAGAATGAAATGGCTATCGCCTGCCACATGGCAGTTCATCTGCCCAAGTGGTTCCGCTTGTAGGGTTCAAGGGACTGGCTGAGTGGCTGCTGCCGAGGCGCCCTGCCCCTGGTCAGGTGCACTTGCCCGGCATTTGAGAGTCTCGTCCCCTGGCCGAGGATTGTCGATGGCGTTGGGTGCGGATGCTCACGGTAGGAAACCACCTACACGATGAACCAAATGGGAATGGCCTGGGAACTGAACATCCCCACCTTTAACATTGCGAAGACCCACGGCACCAACCTTCTGAACCAAGCGCTGCAGACGACCGTGCATGTCCGAATTCCAAGAATAGTGAATGGTGCGGCTTCCTGCGCCACAGTGCCTGGGACACTTGCGGACCACCATGTGGCCTAGCCAAGAGTACCCTGCGAGCCTAGGGCAAGGAAACCCCTCGTTGTACGATTTGCAGCAGCTATGATTGCTATCGCTCAGAGATGTCGGGCGGCACGTTTTGGCTATTGATTCCTTCATCATTCCACTCGCCTCTCCCATCGCCATCTTCTCTCCTATCCCATCGCCGTCAAAGACACATCTGTATTTGTTTTTTCAGGTGGAAAAAAGAAAAAGAAAAAACCACGTCCTTCGGGCGTATGAGTAAATTAATTTCCCCGGCCCTACTCTGGGCCGTTTTTTTTTTTTTTTCCAGGTGTGCTTGTTAGATATCGTTGAGGCAGCCAGAATAGTTCCGGCATTCTGATTTCTGCTCCCCTCCCCTGTAGTACTCCTTGACTTCCCTCGCCTTTATAGCTTTCTTCTGTAGTTGATCCCTTTTCATCTCTTCCCTCGCTTCCCGTTGTGTCTCTCTCCTCTCATACCTTCCACTTGTTCAACGCTAGATTCGGGGCCTAAGCTAATAGCTTTAGACGCTCTCGTTACACACAGGAGTCGGCGTTGTGGACAGCACGGCGGACGGGCAAAACTATATTGGCAAAGATTATGTTCCCAAGTACTTTAATGACGATAGCGACACGGGCTCTCGTTTAAAGATTCCATATGATATTATTTTTGGCGTTGTTGGTCGGTTCCTGCTGCCCCTTCCTCTCCAGCCGTCCGTTCATTATTGAGCTTCTGTCACACATTCACCCATACGACAGGTGTCCGATTCCACACTGTGCCTGCGCTGCACACTGTCCTCCCGCCTTGCTTCACGGTGCAGTCCATGATATGGCTGACCATGTACTGACGCCCCATGTACCAAGATGCAGGCAGTGGATGTGACCATGATGGCCAGATTATATCATGCAGTGTCAGTAAACTAAAGATGCCCTGCTCTGCATTGGGTATACCGCAGCACGTAACCTGGAGTTGGTGCGGTGGGCGCAGGCGGTGTCTGCTTCCTGGGCATTCTCATTTTTGCTGTTTGGTTTTATCGAAGGAGGCAGCTACAATTTCAGTATGAACAGTTTGATATGGGTGCGTGCTCATATATCGTTACAGACAGTTCGTGATATCCCAACCAGTGGTGCCCATATTTGTTCCTGCAAACCAAAAATCCTTCGTCCAGATGGAAGGTTCGATATTGGAAGACTGAAGTTCGCCCCGCACGTAGGCCATCTCGGCGACTCTGTTGTGGCAGGGGATGCGGCATGGCTTATGGCGTGAGTGCATGCGCGTGCAGGTATTCAGACTGGAGACGCCTTCTTGAATTTGTCAGAAGTGCACGACGACGTGAGTTCCACCCCCACCTCATCTGTTTGTCCCTTTCCCGTGTAAATCGGTCCCGTTGGACTGATGCAATAACTTGATGGCAATACCTCTTCGCGGAGTCTGGCTGAGTTGTACGTATGCGCACACTGACCGAGGTGGCACCTGAATGGATGCACAGCACGACACATCTGAAAGAGGAGGTATGATGATGCAAGAGATGGAAGATGCGTCTAATCCCCAGGA
Organism: Cymbomonas tetramitiformis; assembly: GCA_001247695.2. Taxonomy (NCBI): domain Eukaryota; kingdom Viridiplantae; phylum Chlorophyta; class Pyramimonadophyceae; order Pyramimonadales; family Pyramimonadaceae; genus Cymbomonas; species Cymbomonas tetramitiformis. The sequence continues at coordinate 26,848 of LGRX02026884.1, read as the reverse complement.
TAGGTAATACGTCTCTTTGAACTTGCTCTCCTCATCATGGTGCCCGTCTGAACCACCTGGCCGACCTCAGGCGTGTTGTCCAGAGCTGGATTGGCGAGTCTGTGGTATGACAGGCATGCATGTGCGAGCTTGATTTGCTAACTGCGTTATGCTTGCTACTCTATGTTTTTTTAAATAATTAACTGGTTATTCTGCTGCCAGGCCAGCTGTCAGGAGCACTAAGTTTGTGCGCACTCCCGGATATGTGTTGCAGAGTCGTCGCCTTTTCGTAAGCAACGGTGAAGGAAATTACTTGGACAATGACCCGTTGATTGGTCCTTACTCACCTTGCACAATACTGGCTCAGGTCTTCAAGGCTGAGATTTCCCCACATCAAAACGTGTCCTAGCATCGTCCAAAATATGTGAAATGAATTTGCTCAAAACATGGTGACAAATACCTGATACATCTTTGATGTTTTTATCGATGCATGCCACAGTATCATCAAGGCAAAAGTCTTGGGTTGAAATAGCTATAGATGGCAGTATTAATTCAAGGTATTTGATGTCATTTGGCATGTAAGGCTACTTATCACAATTTGCATCGCAATACCTAAGGTCAACATGATTTGAGTAACGATTGCATTTTTTCTGGAAATTTGGAATTACGCCAGATTTGAGCACAACTACCATGGATGTACTTAGCAGGCTCCTTTGTGTCTTTGCCATGGCCGCTTGCATGGTGCTTCTCTCATCCACCAATGTGATAATGGGCTGTGCTGGGTGAGTGTGTGAATCAGCGCCTGCAACTGGTTGATGTTTTCGCGCATCTTCCAGTGTCCATCCATTCACGTGCATTCATCGACCAATAGGTTCCATCCATCGTCCTATGAGCCACCGGGGGGCATGCCGGCAGGTTTTGCTGACTCCTGATAATACCCGGCAATCAACATGCAGAGTTGCGTGAAGTTGTGCAATCTCACATGTTTTAGCAGTGATTGGTACATACATCCGTCTATCCATTCTGCTTTGCATTTGTTTAGACGTGTATGTGTCGGAAGTATCTTGTCACCACCCTGTCCTGTTCCTGAATTCTTCTCATTTCCACTAGGATGATGATGTGCTGGTTTTTGTCGGCGGGCCTCTTATTGCCGTTCAGCGTATGTATGAACCATTGTCTGCGCTTACTCTGTTTGGCACCGTGCCTCATGGTTTTTACACGTACCGAGAGACTCATGTTCATGGACTGGGATATGAGGTCTTGGCACCTTGTCGTGAACCGGGATGGCCGCCAGTTGAAAGTGGGTGTTGGGATGCGGTTGTCTCCGTGGTACCTCAAACACGCATCTTGCCATGCAAGGTAAATTGGTCATTCTCCCGCATGAAAAGAAGCAGTCTGAGCTCCTCTTCACTGCCTCCTATATTTTCGACCTCCTTGAGACTATTCTCTCAAACTTCACTATCAACCTTCTTGGAAACCGGCCCGCCAAAAACAAGAGCTCAGTGTTGGTGGCACCTTCTCCTCTTGTGGAATCAACATCTGGAAGTCCTAATTTGAATCCCGCCGCCGCTTTGCCCTCTTGAAGCTCTCCTTTGATGCGAAGCTTCCACACTTCCTAAGGAAGCAGTATCTGACTACCGACCTCCCTCTTTGAAAGTTCTGGTTTCTCCTGCCAATATGATATTGCATCATACCCAACCAAGGCCGTGTCTCAGCCGAAAGGTTCGATGTAGCCTACCCCTCGTACCTCTGCACCACTTGTGAGGCTGAACTCGACACTATCAAAACTGGCCTACCCGTCAATATCAACTCCACAGCAAGCCTCCACAACCTCGGCGCTATGGTGCACCCAACTGAAAAGCATACAGACATCATAATTGCAACTCTCATCACCACAGGCGAACCAGTGCCCATCGAGGATGTAATCCCGTGAAATGCTCCGTTCTCCTGCCTCACCCCTCTGGAAATCTCATCACCTCCCTCCAAGACAGAAACCATAAAAGCATAAAACCCTATAAATAAACCCCTTAACACAAAAACCCAAAGAACAACTTGCCAACGGATCATGATGCACCGCCTCGCTTTGTCCCCTGCCACAACTCCAGCACCGGCGACGCGCTCTGATGGAGATCCTGGCAGATTCTTACGTGACCCCGGACGACTTGGAGAAGCAATTACCATAACGTTTGGAGCGTGCAATAGCGGGTCATGCCCCTGTGACTGGGCAACCTACTTAAACAAAGTGCAGCTACCGGTGCGAGCAGCGGCTTGAAAATCCCATAATTTAGCCCGCCGCAGGCAAATTATTTGAAGAAACAAATAATATTCTTTTTGGAAAATCCCGCGTTTTTCTAGGTGATATTTAATGTTTTATTATCACCCACTAGAATATTCTTTCACTCGACGCATGCCAATATTTCATGGGTTTGGATTGGTTCAATACCTAATAAATGCCATACATATCAATATCGTATTCCACAACTGATCATTTACTGTCCTCCTTAAGCCAATCACCTCAGAAACGGTATGTACTTTGGCCCGGGAATCACTCGTAGTAAAATGCCACGACTTTCCCTCAAACTGATCATCTATGTAAGGCATCCCGAAAAATAAAGAGAGTCTGCACGGTGAGGTGCCGGACCATTCCAGTGAACACGAGCTTCCATCACTAAGGCATCTTGACTGAGATGTCGCTGACCAGCGGCATGCGTGTCAATACAAGACCTCATACTCTCCATGACGGCCTCACTCTGTGTTTTCAAGGCACAATGCATAAACAAAAACATCCAGTATATTCTATCATTCATCTGTGAGCATATCCCTGCATGACGAGGATGCAGTTCTGTGGCTATCGCCTCGGTAAGAGCGGCAGGCACCGCATTCAAAGTAGGTTGAAGCGTGGTGGTCGTCGTTGTTAAACGAGTGAGCATATATCAAGGGTAATATCTGAACAGCTACGTGGGACGAGATGACAACCGGCGGCCTTGTGCGTTTTGGTTGCGCGTCCGAATACTGCTGGAGTGAGCATTTTAAAGAAGGTTGATGATCCTCCGAGGACTCTTCACGCACGATAACTCCGCAATCATCTGCGATAACATCTGCGACAGGATCCGTAGTGGTTGTCGTTTTCGGTTCGGGAATCTGAGGCTGAGAACGGCGTTCCGACACAGGTTGGCAAAAGGCTTTGGTGGAAGGTGCCTCGCTCGCTGTTTCCATATTATGCCTACGCCGGATGTGTTCGTCCAACGCATCTTTGCGGCTGAGCTTTTTGCTGCAAAACCTGCAACTGAGACTCGTAGTATGCATGTGTGTAACGTCGGTATGCTGCAGAACAGTTGAACAGTTCCACGCGGTCGGCGTGATGTGGTGTTGTAAAACCTGGGACCTTGCTCTACGTCTAGGGCTCTTCTCACTTCTGTTATTCTCACACTCGACTGAAACTGAAACTCTGCAATAGAGTGTTGAATTTCAAATAAAATGGCTCGGAAAACTTTGGGGGGTATCGACCAAAAGCCCAACCCCCCCGCGCTCCTCACTTCACCTCGGTGAGCCTCAAAGCCCAAAGCGCCCCCCGCCCCCTCCCGCCTTGGTTGGGCATCACAAAGCCCCCCTCCCCATGGTTGGGCCTAAAGGCTCAAAACCCCCTCAGTAGCAACCCAAAAACACCCTATCATATATATTTTACTAGGCACGGTCGATCTCAAAAAAGAGATGTCCACTAGGCCATCTGACCGTAAGATCATGTGTGCGACAGTGCTTTTCTTTTTACATCCCAACATGCCACGCGATGACGCGTGGGTGGCGTCGCGGTAAATGCACGCGATTGCAGTGGCACTGTCATCGTTAGCGTCTGGCGATCGTGAGATCGGAAGTTCGTCTGTGTCGCCCGTTGGGATTCGCGCTTTGCTGCTGATGCTGCTGCTGCTGCTGATTAAGGTAATTTGGCCCGTTACAAATCATAAGGAGCAGAGGTTATATATGTATATATTATATAGTGGGCCTTCTGAAATTTCATAAAATCTCAAAATATATTTTGAGCATATAGGCGCTCGGCGCAAGGCGCAAGGCCTAAATTCCACCCTCCAATTCTTGGGCGTGTTGAATTGTTCGAAAATCCACCCTACATATGTACCACGTGGTATATATTTATGCCGCCTTTTCGTATATTACGCGCGCCGCAGGCGCAACTTTTCAAAGATTTCATTGATCAGGGATACACGTTTGCTTGGGGTCGACCTTTTAGTTGTTCGATGTCCACACACCAAAGGCTTTTACCCCAAAGCCCCCCCCACCCCGTGCGTGCGTCTTCGTTGAGCCCAAAAGCCCAACGCCCCCACATTTCCAAAAACGGGGTATTTAGATAAGCCCAAAGCCCCACCCCCAAACGTTTTCCAACTTTTCTTTTGAAATAATATTCAGCACTCTATAACTCTCTCGTCTGATGACTCTCCTGCTTATCGACTGCGACTGCGACTTCGACTACCGCTATCGCTAGCGACTTACTACGACTTCGAGCGAGTGAATAATGCGCTTAACATATTACTGTCACCCGCAAAACTCTTATCACAGCAATAATCATCGTGAAAATGAATATTTGAATGTCGTGCATCGTGCTGCTGGAGATCGCCAATTTCTGAATTGAAATTAGCAATTCCCATAATCGGAGGGCATGTCATAATTTCGTCAGGCGCTGCGGCCCTACGGGCCCCTGAAACCTACAATTTCGGGCCCTGCGGGCCCGAATCCAGCCCGGCGGCTGGGCTGGGCCCTATACGGGCCCCAAAATGTTTTTCGCGAATCCCACACTTTTTCTCGCATTGTGTCTTTGGGCTTTGGGTCACGATTTTTTCGATTTTCCCATTCTGGTTTTTCTTCGCAGCGTTCGCGTTCATTGCTGGTTTGCAGAACTCGCGGGAGGAGTCTTACTGCCTGTTTGACCGCGTATATTGCACAAAAAACCGTGCTACTAAGCACGTGCACGCATCTAACAATGTTCATCAGACTGTTAGTACCAAGTAGGTACCAGCAATCTGAGGATCCGTTAACGCCATCTTCACATTTCAGATTCTCCTCAAGCGGGCAACTTGCGCCCGGTTGCGGAGTATGTGTTTTTACGTTAAAGCGGATTCGTAACCAGATTCGTAACCAGATTCGTAAGGATAACTTTCGCCTCGCTAGCCGTGTAATAAAAGAGCTACAGATTTGGAATGCTAAGACTCTTGCGCATCGAATTCGATCATCATCCGATATACCTCACGTTCGAGTGCAGTATAGCGGATGCTCGATTGAGCGTTCGGAAGGGTGAGCGAGCCCAATCACACGCCATTATTAACAGTTTTCCCTCAGTTCTTGTTACTAAACAACAACTGAGCAGCATCGACCTCCTAGTACGCTCCCTTAGACAAATATCAGTAGGTCTGAAAAGACCCCGAGCGCAAATAAATTGATTTTAGCGACCAGAAAAAAGTCACAGCCTTTCCCTTCTCCTCAGCTGTGAACTTGCTTCGCTTCTTGGGCTTCTTGGACTTCTTCTTCTTCTTCTTAAATCTTCGCCGCCCTCTGATCCGCTCTTCACTGTCGCCACTGCTGCTGCTGCGGTATCTGCGTCCCCGCTCTGGTGATACTGATTTTTCACTGAACGACGATTCGCTACCGCTGCTGCTGCTGGGGGCATCCTCAGGGAACCTTTGCTGAGCTGACTGGCTGTTGTTGGGTGCTGCCACCAATGATGCTGACTGATCTGACGGAACTACAGGGAGCACAGCAAACCTGTTGCTCTGAGCTGGATACTCGTCTGCTGGCTCCAAGGCCCGTGCCCGCTCGAAGTTTATTCCAGCGAAGTGCTTGACTGGAAGTCCTCCGTTGTGCCTGAGCGCACCATGCCTTAGCATGCGAGAGTACTCCCTCGAGCTCACCTGTTTCCTCAGATCCTGCAAGTTTTCCACCGTGGCAGCGTATAGCTGCATATGGCCATGCCGGGTGCGAGGTTCGGCGTTGAACCAGCGCATGAGGGCCTCCCTCTCCTTTCTGGTTGCTGCCACCAGTTGCAGCCTGACTGGGGTGCTCCTCTGTGACCCAGCACTCTCCCCACTATGGTCACTCCAGAGGGAGTTGACATCTTCCGTCCACCTTAGCACTCTCACCGTCTGGTCTGGCTCCTTTCTGCGGTGGACCCTGCCAAGAACGGCTTGTTCCGACAGCCCTCCTGAGTCCTTCGGTTGACGTTTTGTCGAGGGTCGGGATGATGAACTGGCTGCTGGTGCGGAGGTTGAGCTGGCAGTTGCAACTGGGTCCGGGTTGTGGACAGGCAAGTCCCCAGGCTCTAACCCGTGTCTCTCTCTCAGCTGTCTGATATAGTGTGTGTTCCCGCCTGCAATCGAGACCCTTGTGCCTCCAGTGCAGTTACCAATTCTGGACTGGCTAAGTCACATGTCTCTGACATTGGAGCTGGAGGGTTGCCAGGTGTTGGCAATTGGGGGAACACGTCAGTGTAGCTGGGTTGAGCAGCGACATGGTCCGCTGGAGCGGCGCCAGCGTGAGCCGCTGGGACAGCGCCTGCGTGGGCTGCTGGGACAGCGCCTGTGCGCGCAGCCGGAGTAACGCCTGCGTGGGCTGCTGGGGCGGCGCCTGCGTGAGCAGCTGGGGCGACGCTTGCGTGGTCCGCTGGAGCGGCGCCTGCCAGAGCCGCTGGGGCAGCGCCTGCGTGCGCAGCCGGGGTAGCGCCTGCGTGAGCAGCTGGGACGACGCTTGCGTGGTCCGCTGGAGCGGCGCCTGCCTGAGCCGCTGGGGCAGCGCCTGCGTGCGCAGCCGGGGTAGCGCCTGCAAGAACGAGTCCTGGAACCTGGGGTCACGGTCGCATACAATCTTCATGGGGGCTCCATGCTGCCTCCAGACTACGTCGAAGTAGATGCGGGCCACCGTTTGCGCAGAGCTGTCCCCAAAGTTCATGGGCATAAGGTGTGCCATTTTGCTCAGCTTGCACGTGAAGGTGACAAAGGCGTCGTTCCCTTGGGCGGTGAGCGGCAGCCCTGTAACGAAGTCCACGCTCACATCATGCCAGTTGCGTTGGGGAATAACGTGCGGATTCAATAATCCATCGGGGTAGGATGCCCGGGGACGAACCGCTTGGCATGTAAGGCATGAGGCCACCCATCCTGCCACGTCCTCGGAGGCATTCTTCCACCAGAACCTGCGGAGAACTCTCTCCAGTGTCTTCTCCCGGCCAGTGTGGCCTGCAGTGGTGGAGTCGCGTGGGCATCCTTGAAGACTACCTCTCGCAAAGGGGAGTCCTCGCCGAGAACCAACTGGTACCGTCCTGCGGCTACACGCCATAGTACGTCCCCGCCTATGGCGACGATACGGAAATCCCTCGTGGCATGGTGGGGGGCGGGCTGCAAGGATCTCATCCCGCAGCTGCCGAAGAGGGCCGGCACGTGCATACTCATCGTGCAGGGAATCCAGGAATGCAACGTCCGTGGGGAGGCTCGTAGCATCGCGGGTCTTAGCAGGCTTACCCTGTCGCACTATAGGAGGCGCCACTCGGGGATGCCGTACTCTTGGCACCAGCTGTCGGGTAGGGGGAGCATGTACCACCAGCACGGGCCACGGAAGGTCGTGAAGTACACCGTCAGGAGTCTCGAACAGCTGTGTGGGTACTCCTCGTTCGTCATGGGTAGGTATCACTTCCACCAGCCTCATACCAGCCATTCTGAAGAGCCGCCTCCATTGAGGCATGCGGGCCTGGATGTCCGGTAGAAGGAACACTGCCGAGGTGTGTGCGGGGTCTTGCCGCCATTCGTCTACATACTTACGCAACACCGCCTCGATGGAGATATGACTGCTGGAGTATGGGGGGTTGCACCAGACGTGCTTTCCCCGCCACTGTTGTTGCAGACAATCAGTCCAGTAGGCGTCCACTTGACGGTTCCGTCCACCCAGGTCACAACACGCGTCGACGTCGAAGCTGCCGAACTGTCGTTGGAGGCGCTCAAAGACCTCCTTGCGCACCTTCCAGTCCTGCCGATCGGCTGGGGGCTTGGCGGCTCGACCAGACGGCCGAGCTGGCTGCTTAGGCCTTCGGGAATCCGTAGCAGGCCGTGTCGAGGTTTTCGGCGTGACGGAAGGAGTCGTCGTAGCAATGGGTTGTCGCAGTCGAGCACTACGACGCAATACTGGGGTGGTTCTCGGGGTGCTCGTTTCCTGCCGGTGCTTTCCAGATTCGGACTAATCAGCGAAGTAGTCGGCGGGAGCTCGCAGCATTAGTTGTTCTCCAGGCAGCATGTTGCATGTTGCATGCTCAGCTGGGCAGGTTGCATGCTGGGAGGCGCTGGTTGCATGCTGGAACCCACTGGTTGCATGCTGAACCGGGCGTGTTGCATGCCGGGCGAGGCGTGTTGCATGCTGTGACGGGCCCGTTGTATGCTCAGCCGGTCGAGTTGCATGCTGGGCGAGGCGTGTTGCATGCTCAGCCGGGCGGGTTGCATGCTCAGCAAGGCGTGCTGCATGCTCAGTTGGGCAGGTTGCATGCTTAGCCGAGCTGGTTGCATGCTCAGCCGGGCGTGTTGCATGCTCAGCGAGGCAGGTTGCATGCTTAGCCGAGCTGGTTGCATGCTCAGCGAGACAGGTTGCATGCTCAGCTGGGCGTGTTGCATGCTTAGCCGAGCCGGTTGCATGCTCGGCCGGGCGTCTTGCATGCTCAGCTGGGCAGGTTGCATGCTTAGCTGACCTGGTTTCATGCTCAGGCCGGCTGGTTGCATGCTCAGCAAGGCATGCTGCATGCTCAGGCGAGCTGGTTGCATGCTCAGGCAAGCGGGTTGCATGCTTAGCTGAGCTGGTTGCATGCTCAGGCCGGCTGGTTGCATGCTCAGCAAGGCATGCTGCATGCTCAGGCAAGCGGGTTGCATGCTCCGCCGGGCGGGTTGCATGCTCAGCAAGGCGGGTTGCATGCTCAGCACGGCATGTTGCATGCTCAGACTGGCATGTAGAAGCTGCGACCTATAGTGACCATATGCGGCAGTTATGCCTTCAGCATACGTAGACAATATGATTATGTGGAACTTATAATCCCACTTAAGTTGCATCATGATAAATTTATCCAGGTGTTAACAAGTGTTCAGGATTTGATAAGGGGTTGACGCCCCACAGGCCAAAGGTCATTGTCTCGTAAGGCTCGCTTCAAGTGTGCGGCTTTGAGGATCAGCGTCCCAGCGAGGCACAGGCATGATGCTTCCTTGACCACAATGGAGCTGGAAATGAAAAATGCTCAAGATATCCGAAGACAGGAAGGCTTTTTGTTGGCCAGAGTTGCTGTCTAGATGCTTAACCTCTATGGGATTGCATTCGGATACAAACTATACAACCATACATGTGACTTATGCATTGGTGTATGACTTTGATGAATTGTCTCTTGTCATGAACCTGGAAGGAATGACGGGCAAATAGCTAGAGTGGCGGATCTCACTCACTCGGCTTTGCTGTTATGAAATTCGATGCCTGAATGGCACAAATGGCAATCCTTTGGCTTTGATGTTTCCCTTCAGACACTGGCAACAAATTGTGCGCCAGCTTCTCTTAGATTTGGGGAAAATCCATGGATCAACAATTCATCAATCAAAACACATGTTACCAAGGCTGATTCAACGAATCCTTCAACTCTTGAAATTCAACAATCAGTATCTCAGGCTGTTGACGTCAAAGTAATGGTCGTAAGCTTACAATATAGCTTATTCACATTTTAAAAACCATCGTTCTCCTATGTCAGTGCCCTTCATATAATATGATAGAGCCGGAAAAATATGCATCTATGATTTCTTCATAATGAATTTCATGTGTCAGTAAGTCAAATAAAGACTTCATTTGATGCTTCAATCGGCATGATGTACCGTGTCATCAAACTTTATGACTGCTATACACAGATGCTGGAATTTTTCATAAGATTTTTAATCTTCCAAGCACACAATGATGTAAAATCAAAATGATGTAAATCAATTTGTGGCAGCTGTATGAAGAATGAATGAATCTATACTCCTTCCTCCCCCTTTAAAAAGAGGTGTATCAAACCAATCAGATGGTGATGGAGAATGCTATTCAATCATTATGTTATGTGAAAATGGTTTGATAGAAAATCAGACTGAGATTACTCATCGAATGCTTTCGAGGTAACAATGTCAATATGAACACCGATTATCTCTACGTCATACCGGCAATATGCCTGACGTTTTTGAATGTGGCAAATGCCAGATGATGTCAAATGTCCAATGTCAATTCACTATGATTCAATATGCAGTTTTTTTGGGGTTGCAGCCCACATACATTGTTGGTTCAGGGTCAATAGTGTGCCCAACTTAGACAATGTTTCTGGATAATGATTATCATAATGAACAACGAAATCAGTGATGGTACCGAAGTTAACTTTGGTATCGAAGCTAATGGAGAGTCAATCAAGAAGTGTCTGTAATGACAACAACTTACTACGAGCTGTATTTCCGTAGTTGATGGATGGCTGGTATGTCATTTCATTGTGACTAGAACATGGCATCGCCTAGTGATATGTGTACATATGAATCTTCTTCAGTACATGATCATTTATCTCAATGGTGCCCATTTTATTTTTGGGCATACACTATTCAGAGACTTGTTATGGTAAAGAAGTATGAATGATGAATGTGTCATTTCAATGCCGACAGAATTGTGACTTGTTGATGACAATTTGCCACTAATTTAAAGTTTCTGTAACTTTCCAGAATAAGAATGAACTGAGCTTGGAAACCATCTGCAGATTGCGGGTTCGAGTCCCGTCATGGCTTTTCTCAAGACTTCGTGGCCTAATGGAAGAGGCAACAAATTTCTAAACATTCCAGAATGAGCTTTCACAGAGTCATAATTCCTCAATGAAGTAGCGTGTCTTATATGCCAAAATGATATGAAACCACAAGTATGATGTCAATCTATATGTGGATGGTTTATACCATTGTATGCTATTCCACAAATAAGTAGTGATGTCAGAATAAAAACTTTGGACAATTGCAACTCAGTACAAACCCGAGTGCATTCAAGTCCACTTGTGTGCTCAGAATCTGAATCTAATGTACTTTCTATATGCACAGGATAGAATATATTTTCTACGTGATTCTGGATTCAGGAACTAGAGTCAATGAAAAACTCCTTTCCTATTTCAGAGGATGAAACCTTTATTCCCTTAGGTGCAATACCTTATCTTAAGGAATAGTCATTTTCAATACAAGTTTCAATCGATTTTCTCAAATCTGTCACTTTATGATGATCAGACTGGTCAATTTTACAGCATAACCACTTCCCCTTGTTGAAGGAGATGACTCCTGTCAAAGGGCGGTATGTTGGCTGTTTGTATATGACACATGGAAAACATGAGTGGCTCAACAATCTTGGAGAATTTCGGGATAAATATCCTGAATTGGCCGACTATGCCCAAGAATGACCGAGAGATTATTTGCCATCTTTAGCCATACGGCGTAGAGGCTGCTTACCAACGGTTGGGTCATAGGCTGGATAGCTATGTTAGCTATGTTGGAGGCTGAATAGCCATGATTGCACGGATTCTGTCTTCCATGATGGATAGACTTCTGAGATGTGTCCGATAAATCAATACATCTGACAACAACTCAACTTTAAAAGGTCTGAAGAAGAGCTGGTGATCTCTGTTGCACTATATATTTTTTATGTGCATCACTGAAATGCCTCGTGATATAATAATCTCACTGAATAGGCATTGCGTAATGGCGGTATGATCAGATATGTAATGATCAATGAAGACAAGATGACCGGTATGGCTCATTCAGCAGGCATGACTACCTCAAAGAGATGCCAATACACGGATACATTTCAAGACATAAGGACAATAGACTTATTATGTAGTCTTCAAAGGCAGCTAGCATTTATGCTGCATTGGTCAGCTCGATGGCTTTGACCTATATAGGTGTTGTACTCAGGCCGTAGCCTGCATATTGCATTGAGTAATCTTGACACCTTTAATGATCCAATCAGATGATATGTATGAAATATCAAGAATGGTTGCCCTTTTCAATGATCATCGGTGGCAGAGGCTATGGTGCTTGCACCGAGTCAATATACAATTCTAGTCTGGATACATGCTAGACCAGATGTATACAATTGTCTAGGTCTTCAAAATCAAGCTCATATGTACGTCATGGCTGATGACCTTAGAAATGTTCGATACATATGTGTGTCAACTTCATGGAATTCTGCATGGTTTGACTGTATATAGTCATGATTACCAAAACAAAAACGATGATGCAACTTATTTTATTATTTATCTTTATTATTTATTTGGTTTTTAGTTGCATTTTTAGCTTATCATCTTCCCCCCTCAAGGAAGTGTATTGCTAGGCGATTGTCAAGCGCCGTTTAAATACAACAGAGGTCCGACCTCTATGTGATGCCGTGGAAGCTTACTATGAAGCTGGATAGCAGTTCTCGGGATGCAGCCCATTGCACCGAAGGTGCATCGCAGTCGTTGGGATGCAGCCCGAATTCACGTCATCTGCGTGGGTCATATAGTGCCCATGCATGTGCTGTATAAAATACAACACTGCCCTCCAGCGGCGAAGTGGTTTGCTATTACCGTCATCGTATGCTGTGGGATATCAAATATGTGATCAGAGAGCATGGTAATATGTGTACCATGTTTGTCAATATCGGAGAGACTGTGTCTTCTTTAAATTCCTCATGACTATATGTATAATGGTGTTATAATGATGTCAACACCTTCTCTCTGAGTGATTTATTGATTTCAGATGTGATGTCGTGGCAGTCATGAAATATGTCCACGTCATCGGCACGAGTCATATTGTGTTCATGCATACGCGATCTTAGCGCAGGTCACAATACAGTGCCCGAGCATGCACGATTTTAGCGTAGGTCACACTGTGCCTCAATTTATTACATCTGAGAAAATCTATTACTCATCTTTGTGAGTTTAGACAGTATTGTACTGATTGCAATGCTTTTTCTGATGATTTATATATCGCAGATTATACCAAATGTGGTGATCAGTCCAGTGCAAAATATGTCACCGGAATGTACAGGGATTGTGAATGATTGCAATCCAGCCGGAGGAATAATCTCAGCAGCTGTTCTGTACTAATGAATTCATCGGAGTTATACTCATTTAGATGATTCGAAACCCATGTCATTTGAAGTGATGACAACTCATATGAATATATAAGGGTTTCCTCAGAATGCTTTTATGTGATGTCAACATATTATGAACAAATCACTTGCATCTTAGGACAAAGGAGTTATGCTTTGAAGGTTTTGCATGGTGGTCACCCAACAGTTATCAGCTGTTATTCAGGTGCCACATTCTGCCTTTAGTACTGGGACTATATCAACCAGTCCTACAGCAATGCACCCGTCCTTCCCACTCGTATGTACGGCTATAGTGCCAAAGTGTATCAGGTGGGATATATATATACATTATATAACTATCATCTTCTGATCCAGGATATGCAATTAAGCATGGTATCAGGTTACAGTAATCACCCACCTATAAGAAAACCGTAAATTCCAGGTCAGCCAGCTTTTCTCATCAACTTGGGTGCCCCCGAAGACGTCTATAAGACGTTCAGAAGACGTCTTCTAGACGTCTTCTGATTTTCCCAGAATGTAGGGGTTGTGCTAGAGCAGTATCTTCTCACAGAAGTCTGCACTCATCCCCGCTAATAACTTACGCGTGTGTTACCGTCCTATAACACAGCGCTTTCTATTATTTTATATGATATACTAAGGGCTCGCATATCAGCCCGTATCAGGCCACCGCTGACTACTTTGGTACTGTCGATTGACTTCTTGCTCACTCTGGAGGCACATCAACATGGTGGTGTGCAGAACTCCTGTGACCTCAAAGACTTCTTCAATCTGGTTTATGGTTTCACTTTGACACCTTTGAAATCTTCAATTTGACTTGCTGGCACAGAGCCTTTCAGTAGTTTAGCAGGACCTTAATTGCCCGTGAGTTTATGCTCTTGTGCTAGCTAGAGGGTTCTAATTTGTGTATCAGAATGGCACAGTTAGATTAGCAGTTAGGCCTTGTCACCCTGGCTCCTGCCCTAACACTTACAACCTTACATTTTCTGACTCTCCTAGCCAGTCACCACCCACAGTGCTGGGGTGGTGTGCTGAAATCTGTATAGGCAGCCCTGACTGGGAGTCCCGGTCAGGCCCCTATGACAGATCCCTAGGACCAACACTGGACTGCTGACTGATCTGTAGGTTCGTTCTGTGACACACGCTGTGTCACAGGTAGGCTAGACTCCGAGACCGTCCGAGACCGTTCCGGGTATATCTAGCTTAGGGTTTATTTATCTTATACAGTTTATCCACACGAGTACGGGACTTTCTGATATCTAGTGTACTTGGATATTCCGGTACAAAATGATCATGCGCACGTCGACAAGTGATTTTTGCGACCATTTGAAATGATGATTTTTCGATGACGAGATCAGTATACGCATCAAAACTGCAAACTGCGATTTATTGCGACTTTGATGAATCGCTGATGTGCGCGCTGCGAATAGTGATGTGCGCGCTGCGAATGGTGATCATATCTCGTCGCATATATGTACGGCATGTGATACGAATGCCAATTTGTATACGGAACATACACTGATGACGAATTGTGCATCTGCGCATCAGTTTGTCGAATCTCGAACAATTTTACGAATGATGGCAGCGCATATGTGCGATCGGCATGCTGTATGCACACCTTCTCGCGCTGTTATCTCAGACGGCGTGTATGCGAACAAATGCTATTGCGACGATGTCTCCTCGCGCATTGATTTCGCTGTTTATTCCGCAGCGGTCGATATTATGCGAGATATGTTGATATATGTGCGACTGCGACGCCTGTTTGATTTATGCGATCCGCAACCTGCGCACACAAAATTCGATATCTCTACTACTGCACTCACACTTGATGCGTCCTCGTTCGTCGCCTTGACGAGTCAGTGTCAGAGAATACCACTCTTAGGGCTTCGCTAGGAAGCGATAGGATATATGATATATAGCGAGGCTATTATGGAACGTTAATAGCTCACGCAGCGTCTGTGTGGATATGAGTGCAGTGCTTCTTCAGAAGTGACTGCTGTAGCTCAATGCTACCTCATTTACGCAATGCCCCGCATCTCATAGATGCCACCACAATTGGGTTGTGAACCCAAGGCATTGGTTGAACAATCAGTATCGGCTGAACGAATAAGCCATATGATACTCGCATGCTTGTTCAGTTCATGCTAGAAGCGAAGATGAGTTTTCTCCGAACACTTTCGGTTCTTCAAGACTTCATCTTGCTTGCTTTGCCATCTCGATGCCACAACCTGGCCTCTCGATGACAGGTGTCAGTCAAGGTGAGTGAATGACAAATGATGACTGAACATGTCATAGTCGACCGTACTGACGACTGTCTGTCATTATAATATATGACATGACACGACATGACATGACATGACATGGTATGACATGTATGACACGTATGACACGTATGACATGTATGACACATATGTCATCGGTCATAACCCTGACACAACCAGGCATCTGTAGCATGCAACCAGGCATACGCAGCATGCAACCAGGCATCTGTATCATGCAACCACTCGTCGGCAGCATGCAACCAGAGCTCTGTAGCATGCAACCCCTCTGCTCGTACCTCCCGGTACAATCTCACTTCTTATGAGACACACTACTCTTGTCCCTAGAGTTTCTCCGAGCGCGACCGTTGCGCGGCATGCGACACGCGAGGGTCGGCGTTACAGTTGATCGGAGAGACTCGGAGAATATGGACCCCAGAACATTACAAACCCTAAGTCTAATTTAGTCCATAAGCTCTGGGAACAAGAGAAGAGGACACACCTTAGGCCTTAGTTTGCAAGTACCGAGATCGGCCGCGAAGCGGCCTGCGGCTGCGTTTTGAGCTCTCGACTCGCGTTCTAGAGTAATATCTAGCCATAGGTGTAGCATACGTTTATAGGACCATCCGACGGCCCGAACATCCTCGATCCTAATAGTTTCTTGTATTCAGTGTCCTTATATTTTCGGTGGAGCACCCGAGATTTGCAGAATTTGAATCGGTAAATCATTTGCCAAAGGAGCAAGACCCCGCATCCCGCAAGCCGACGTCGTCGTCACGATCAAAATCATCGTCAAAATCGTTGACGTGGAGAGCACTAAAGCATTAAGGTTACTAAAATACAGTGACGTAACGTGAAAAGATTTGTTTCAGATCTAATCTGATGATGTGGACAACACACGATTACAATTTTTGATTATGCAATTTGTGAAAAATGCTAAATGGACAAAAGAAATCATACCGATACGATCTGGCGTGGGATGGAGCTCAAACTCCGACCCCGTCAGGTGCGCGGTGTCACGCTCACACACCATTACGGGTGAAAGGGCTGAGCGAGAGATTTACGTATCTGTATCGCGCTGAGCCTGCACGGGAGATCAATTTTGTTTGTTGTAGAGTAAATTTGCAGGCAGGAAGGGCGAGCGTTTAGTAGCGACCTATACGCACTCAACAATTCGTCATGCTGGCTAACTGTAGCATGCGGCAATCCCTCGGTAGCGCGCCTCGTCACACTCTGCCGCAGGTGAGCTCAAACGACGGTCTACGCAAGCTCATTTTGAATGACTTAACGAAGTAGCACCTATTCTATCGAAGATGGAGACGTGTTGTGACATCTATGGAGGGTACTCATGAAGTATGGAGTGCCTTCCTCTAGGTTGGAGCACTTCCTTGGTGGATGAAGACGCATAAGTTTTCCGATGTGTACTAATCCAGTGTATCTGTGTGGTCGATCCACGTCGGACTTGTTTGGAAAGTATAAACGATAAGTCGGTTCTACCTTCCTTTCTCTTTACGCCAATTCAAGAAAGTGTCGGGGAAAGGAATTGCCTCTGGGACAGCTGCACCGGTTGCGGAAGCTCGGACTCAATCGTGCGCAGCTCTCGCCTTCAAAGTCTAGACGACTAGGTAATTGCCCCAAGATATCTATTGATGCCTCATATGTACTAACTATCAGCGCAAGCTGTTGGGATTCGTGATTGCGATTGTAGTCCTGAATACGCATCTTTCAGTATCTTCCAAGATGCCTTTATACGTAACACACTTTCCGGAGCTGCAAGAACGTGTGCGAGAGTTCCCACAAAACATACGCTGTGAGCAAAAGCGCATTCAACCATTAGCAGAGAGGCAGAGACATCACCGACCCTATTCCTACCTCTGCAGAACTGGACACTCTTCGCAGTACGAAGGTTTCCTCTGGTATCGTGAAAGCGTGCTACGCTCAGATACCATGAACAGCTTAAAAAAACTATTTGCACGTTACTTGCGTGTGGACCGAGTAGTTGCGCAGCAGATCATAAATGCCTTTTAGGGTTTGCACTTCGAGACAACACTGACGCCGTCTTGCAGAGCTAGGTCACCTCTTGCAGGGATGGCAATCACGCACAGCTTGGCTTGCGTTTATGCACTTTCAGGTGGGCGATACGCATCATTGCGCCCTCAAGCGGTGGATAAGGTAGATGCAGCTTTTCCCTTTTTTCTTGTTTCCGACTTAACGTGCCAGTTAAAGCCCACTTTCCATTAAATGAAACCTCTCTCACACACAGATCGAGGAGCCAAATGTGTTGGTGGGCATTGATGAGGCTAAGGTAAGGCCGTCGGATGGGTCACTGCTTCGTTATCGGGGTTAGAAGGACACACCGACGCAAGTTTGAGCATTGCAAGACGTCTTACTCTTTAAACATCGGAACTGTTTCTTCACGATTGTTCTGCTCACCTCTTGCCGTGGTAGCGCATCGGTGAACAAAATACGACTCTTTGACAAAGCTTTTTGTCTCTAAGGCACTTGCACTCCTTTCTTTGCGACTTGCAGATAGCAGCAGAGCGGCAAACCGAACAGCTTAAACGAGAAAAGTTTGAAAAGGTGGAATTGCCCACACGTCCTGTGCTCGAGATAGTTTTGAAAGCTAGTTGTAATGTGTGTTCCTGTTTATTGCGTTTATTTCTTTTGCCAGACGTCACAAATCTGATGTGAGAAACGTGTTGTGCATGCATTTCAACCCTCGGCCGCACCGCGGAGTACGAGTGCCTTCGTCGGGTGGACTTTTTAGGGTTTCCGGTGCGATGTTGGAACGGCGCCTCAGTGAGGAGCTCGAAACCTACCTCAGCCACAGGTGTCAGTGATGAGACCGGCGCCGAAGCTTTTGGATGGCTGTTTGTTCCGGAATCGCTAGCTACACAAGTTCTCTCGAGGAATGCTGTGCGTAAATGGAGAATCAGTCTCATCCAGGCTCTTTCTTTTGTAAGTCGGTGTGGATGCCTGTTGAGCTTTCTAAAGTTCATTTCATACGTGCCCTTACTTTATTTGCGCCCCCAAGTCGATTGCCCTATACAGCTAAGATACGGAAGGATATCTCACAATAGATAGCTCAACAGTTCCTGAAGACAATAGATAGCTCAACAGTTCTTGAACACAATAGATGGTTCAACAGTTCTCGAACACAACAGATAGTTCAACAGTTGTATACAAGGTGCATGCATACGATGGGCAGCAGCGTGGTTTGCCGATAAACTGGAAATTATGTAGCTGCATCAAACCATTTAATTTACACCACTGACACTATGCTGTACACACCGAGGAGGTCTATACCGAAGGCAGTTTAAGGTGAAATAAACCTGAGAGACGTCCGACACTGCGAGCATGGGCAGGAGCATAAGTAGCATAAGTACTTTCAGCACCCTGTGACAAAATGTGGTGTTACTTCATGAGATATAGCATTTTTCAAGGTGCGAGCAGGTTCGCGGTCTCTTGCAGCACGATGCCTTTTCTATCCTCGTGAAGGAGAGAGGGTACTCACAGTAGAATTTCACGTTGACTGGTTGTGGGGTTGGACGGCGTGGCGACTGTGTTGTGTCACCAGTGGTTGAATGATGTGGAGACAATAAACGGGCGGTGGGCAATGATTGGCATCAGCTTTGCATTGGTCGGAGAGATAACCACAGGACAGGGGTTGTTGCATCAGGTGTGTATAATTCTATCAATGTACATTTGGTCAGGTTGTACTTTGCATCTATGTGCTGATTCTCACACCACAGAGCGCCTTTTCAACACAGCTGCCACAGTGCAGTTCACCGCGGCACTTGTGCAAGATGCGCTTTGACACACCGTGCAAATTCTCTCACCGCACAGTATCTTGTCAACACAACTGCCACAAGGCGAATTGCCATGGCGTTCTTGCGACGGACATTTTTCATGTACGCGCAAACCAGCATTTGCCATGAAATGCAAGAAGCCAGCAGGTTGGTTACTACCTTCCTTATAAAAGCGAATGGCTACTCAAACCTTGTCTCAATATGATGCCTGCTGTCAAGTATGACAAAGCCGTGCAAGGCGCAGACACCTGTCTCAATATGATGCCTGCTGTCAAGTGTGACAAAGCCGTGCAAGCCGCAGACACCTGTCTCAATATGATGCCTGCTGTCAAGTGTGACAAAGCCGTGCAAGCCGCAGACACCTGTCTCAATATGATGCCTGCTGTCAAGTGTGACAAAGCCGTGCAAGCCGCAGACACCTGTCTCAATATGATGCCTGCTGTCAAGTGTGAGCCGTGCAAGCCGCAGACGCCTGTCTCAATATGATGCCTGCTGTCAAGTGTGACAAAGCCGTGCAAGCGCAGACACCTGTCTCAATATGATGCCTGCTGTCAAGTGTGACAAAGCCGTGCGCAGACACCTGTCTCAATATGATGCCTGCTGTCAAGTGTGCCGTGCAAGCCGCAGACACACACCTGTCTCAATGATGCCTGCTGTCAAGTGTGGCAAAGCCGTGCAAGCCGCAGACACCTGTCTCAATGTGATGCCTGCTGTCAAGTGTGACAAAGCCGTGCAAGCCGCAGACACCTGTCTCAATATGATGCCTGCTGTCAAGTGTGGCAAAGCCGTGCCGCAGACACCTGTCTCAATATGATGCCTGCTGTCAAGTGTAAGCCGTGCAAGCGCGCAGCTCTCAATATGATGCCTGCTGTCAAGTGTGGCAAATGCAAGCGCAGACACCTGTCTCAAGATGATGCCTGCTGTCAAGTGTGGCAAAGCCGTGCAAAGCCGCAGACACCTGTCTCAATATGATGCCTGCTGTCAAGTATGACAAAGCCGTGCAAGGCGCAGACACCTGTCTCAATATGATGCCTGCTGTCAAGTGGGACAAAGCCGTGCAAGGCGCAGACACCTGCCTCAATATGATGCCTGCTGTCAAGTGTGGCAAAGCCGTGCAACCTGTAGGTATTTTTATGTTTTTTCATGATCAGAAGCTGAAGTTTAAGACAAGCTTTAGAGTAGTCCTTAATCCCGTCTAATATGTGGGTGAGCTTGATTGTGCTGTCACTGTTTGACAATGCAATAGATTTGCTAATGTGGAGCATTATGAAAAATGGAAATACACTATATGCCCTTGAACAGTGCATATTAACCATGCAGGGTATAGGGGCTCATATCTGCAGGTGGCGCAGTTCCTTAAGGATGCCGGTGTTTTCGAATGAGGAAGTCAAGGACACATTTTAGATACAAATTTTTCAATGAGCGACAAATAGCCCACTGGAATCCAGTGTTGCCAATTCTTATGAATGCATGAAAAAGTTCTACAACAACAACTATAATGTCCATTTATTGTCCTTACAGTAGAGAATTTCCAATGAATCCATAGGACCCACTATGTATGTGATATTTAGGCATCTCTTGGAAACTCAAGCGGAAACATTTTAGATGCAGTATTTTTTAATGAACAACAAATGACTCACTGGATTTCAGTATCATTTTGTCCTTAGGAAGCATAGAAAGGTTCATCAATAGTAACAATCGTCGTCCTTAAAAGAAAAGAATTAACAGTGATTGGCTGCAGTCTTCAATACTATGTGTGTTAGCACCCACTATGTAAGGTGATGCGTATCAATATAATAAATCCAATTAAATAATCTGAGTTGCCGACGTTGGTGATCACCGGGGGTGTCTGTGCTGCTGTGCAAGATTGCGGAATACTCACTTGGTCTCAAACATTGCATGTCGTAGCGAACTGATGATTTCATTATGCTTTTTGTGTTTTATCAAAATTGTAGGCATTCGGGAAATTGTTTGCCGAATGCAAATCGATTGCATCATATAACATTGACTCTGCCTGGGGGTATGGCGGTCAGTGCGAGTACCGGCGAAGTAGGGTTAGAAGGGCTTGGGTTGATTGCATTATACGTGGTTACTGTTGAGTTACGCCGAGTATGATAATGAGGACAGTGTGGCAGTATGACACAATGGCAGTATGGCAAAATGACATTGTGAAAATGCCGTGACATAATCATAATTGAGATTAGAATCGATGTGGGATTGAGAATAAACCGTATTAAGGGGAAATACGTTAACGTCCGGTGGAGTGCTGAAACTACGCACGGGATATTGGGGAAAATAGCCCCGTGACCGAACGATGATAAGCGGTTTTCCGTGGATCTCCTAACCATATCTCGCTTAATTGTCCCACTCGTAATGAGAAAGGGAACGGAAAGGGCTAACTGCCCAGTTGACAGACAGAGAAAGCAGTCCTTGCGTGAGCGAATTTTCAAATTCGGAATCGGACTTCGGCTTGATGGCCAAGGGACACTGGAGTGCCTTTATTCATACTTAAGGTGCATATAGCAAACTATTTAATTCGATGATAATTGATAACTTTTGTTATCAAATTATAAACTTTTGAAAGTTTTGCCATGACCCGTCTAGACTTTACATTAACATGTGCCTAACAGCCGACCAGTGAATATAAAGTTATGTTGACCTTAAATTAGACTTCTGTGCACCAATTTATATAGTCTACTTTTCGATGCATTTTCATGAACTGCTGAGGCTGCATTTTACGTCGTGTGGCAGTGAGTCAACAATAAACATATAGCTGAGTGCGAGCAAAGAAAAATAGCATTTACATTTCACTATTCCTTCACTTATCATTCGCTAAAACTAAGGGTACTTAATACGAGTGATCCGACATGCGCCCAGGCGAATTTTTTCAAATAGCGACATTGCTGATTCGTATGAAATGCACCACCCCCCGACTCCGTTTTGAGCCGAGAGGTACCCCCTCCCCCGACTCCGTTTTCGAGCACTGGGGTACGACCCCGACATTGCCATGTGATGCTCCCCCTCCCCCCGGGAAAGCGTGGGCAGCCCGGTACAGATTGAATCTACTGTGCTATTCTGATAAAGCAAGTGAGCAGGCTGTCAGACTGCTCCTAGAAACCTGCATCTCAAAGCCAAAAGTAAACAGAGAGCAAGTCTAATTCCAAAGGAAGAAGTCGTAGTTGACAGAAAACATAAATCCAGAACCAGAAAAATTGTTGAAGTCACAGGAGTTCTGCACACCACCATGTCGGTGTGCATCCAGAGTGAGCGAGAGGTCATTAGACGGGGTCCCAATCCAGACCAGCAGTAGCCTCGTAGAAGTCCATGCCGTAGTAGGATGTAAAGAACCCAGAACCACATTAGTGAGGCACATCAAGCCGCCCGGGCTCATGTAAGGCCATACCATAGTAATGGCGATGTCGAAGCCTAAATCTCTCTGAGCAAAGTCCTGAAAGATGTCAGGGGGCTCAGGCGGCTCAAGCGGTGGCACATCGGCAACCACAAAGAAATCTATAGCTGGGTAGGCACCGTCCAGCACGAGCCGGGCACGAGGCGGCATCTCCCAATCGAGAGCACCACCAGGCGAAGGCACCTCCGTAGCCGATGAAGAAGCCGATGCGGCAGTAGCCGTGGAGGCCGAGACCGCCACACCTGCAAAAGAAATGCATAGCAGGGACAGAACCACCACGGCTCAATTGCCGGCATGCCAAAGCTGGAAGATGGCACACCGCATTCCACAGTAGGGCGGCGTGCCGTCTGTGCCACGTGCTGCCCTACAGCCGACGGTACTGAAATTTGTGATGCCGTGATAGCACCCGCTGCCACCGAGAATCCCGCCTCCTGCTGTGCCGTGACCTCGTGATGCGTGAGCTCGTGTGCCGCAAACTCAACCGTGCGCGGCCACGGATCCCGCTCAAACGGCGGGGCAGGTGCAACAGTCGCGATGCCGTAGGTCCCACCGCCTGTGGAACCCTCGTAGCCGTAGGCCGGGCCATCGAGGTCCGTCTCGCCACTGCACCCCCACCGTAACCGCCGTCGCGGCAGCGGGAGGATGCTCAGCTACACCTTGCTGATGAAAGGACGCACCGTCGAACGAGACACTCGTGGCAGACACGAGGTCGTCAGGGCGCGTGGCCAGGGCACCGTAGCCCGCTCGGTCTTCTGCAGGCACAGAGAATCCGTAGGCGGACATGTCGTACGAGCTCCGCCGCGGCACCACCTGCTGTAAGCACCGCCGGAGCTCCGTGCACCTCAATCGCGGCCGCGCGGCCCGCAATCCGCCGCATTCTGGAACACCTGTGCCAATGCCATAGCCTGCATGTCTTCACCGTCAAGTGGACATCAAAATGCTGCCGCGGTGCCCGTGTGCTTGGGCTGAGCACCACCGTGTGGGCAGTCACGCCACGGGTGATACCTCTCACCGTCGCCATTGTGGGCGCACCGCTTGCAAAGCGGCAAGGCTCGCATCTCCGCCCTGTCAAACCCGACAGGCGGACGACCCTCCTTAGAGGCCCCCGCGCGGTAGCCATTCAGCCCGCCACGAGACCCCAGGGCGGCCTTCATTATGGCCGGCGTGAGCGGCCCCTTACAGCCGCCACGGATGAAGTGCTCCAGCACCGTGATCTTGTTGAGGATGGCCTTCAGGGCGGTGTTGTGCGTAATGTCGTCGCCGGTGGCGAGAGCAGCCGCAACGGGTGCGGTCCCTGCCTCGCCATCCACCAGAGGAACCTGAGGAAGAACCTCCGAACTGTCCACCGCCCCGAAGACCAGTCGAGCAGGAGCAGACAGAGAGGGATCAGCAGCGGGCAGACTATACCAAGCTGAAGGAGTTGGAAGCTGAGGACAGATTGTTGCTCTCTCTACGGAAGCTACGGGACCGCATCACCACGTACACATGCCCTACGGACAGCCCCAGCGGGGACAGACCATCTGGACATCTGCTAGCTCCCCTGAAGAAATTCATGAGAGAACTGCAAGATCACTTCAAGGAAGCACTGGTGAAGAGAGCGTTGACGAAGAAGAAGTCCTGCGACGATGGAGATCAGGAAGGGGCCACCATCACCACCGTTCTAGAAGAACTACGACTGTGTGGAGGTCCAATTGACCCCCCCTTGGGCCCTGGGGTGGCCGTAGACCCCTTGAAATTAAAGGTGGCTGGCCCCCGATATCTCTATGACGGTTTGCCCTCCAATTCTGGAGGGAAGCCCAGGGGTAGTGATTCAGCTGCATTGTGCGAGCTGTAGCGTAGGCCCAATGGCCATATTTCGGTGCACAGGGGTCAAGCAGGTACCTTGGGGTAATTTGCACGCCGGGGGGCTAAGGGGGGCGAGAAAAACCTGCAAAACCTTTGCAGGAATTTGGGGGGTTAGTCATAGAGGTCCAGAGGGGGTCATCGGTGTGGTGGATGGGTGAACAGAGGGGGCGCTATGGAGTGATTCCCTTGAGGTATACGGGCGTGCGAGCTACTCAAATACATCACAAGACATGCCCCAAAATACCCGGAGGGGTGGTGGGTGGAGGGGTGGCAGAATAGTGGGGTGGTAGCCCGTGGTGCGCAGTCGTGGGAGGTCTACGCGACTAAGTCAAAAATGGTATCGATTTTCAGAAAAAAAAACTCGACCGTCATAGAGATATCGACCCAACTTCAAAATCGGCATCCCCGGTAGGAAACCATCATAACTTATCTACTAAGGCCTGTGGAGGTCCAATTGACCCCCCTTGGGCCCTGGGGTGGCCGTAGACCCCTTGAAATTAAAGGTGACTGGCCCCCGATATCTCTATGACGGTTTGCCCTCCAATTCTGGAGGGAAGCCCAGGGGTAGTGATTCAGCTGCATTGTGCGAGCTGTAGCGTAGGCCCAATGGCCATATTTCGGTGCACAGGGGTCAGCAGGTACCTTGGGGTAATTTGCACGCCGGGGGGCTAAGGGGGGCGAGAAAAACCTGCAAAACTTTTGCAGGAATTTGGGGGGTTTAGTCATAGAGGTCCAGAGGGGGTCATCAGTGTGGTGGATGGGTGAACAGAGGGGGCGCTATGGAGTGATTCCCTTGAGGTATACGGGCGTGCGAGCTACTCAAATACATCACAGACATGCCCCAAAATACCCGGAGGGGTGACGGGTGGAGGGGTGGCAGAATAGTGGGGTGGTAGCCCGTGGTGCGCAGTCGTGGGAGGTCTACGCGACTAAGTCAAAAATGGTATCGATTTTCAGAGAAAAAAACTCGACCGTCATAGAGATATCGACCCAACTTCAAAATCGGCATCCCCGGTAGGAAACCATCATAACTTATCTACTAAGGCCTGTGGAAGTCCAATTGACCCCCCCTTGGGCCCTGGGGTGGCCGTAGACCCCTTGAAATTAAAGGTGATTGGCCCCCGATATCTCTATGACGGTTTGCCCTATTCTTAAGGCTGCGGAATTACCGGTAATTTGAAATCGGGGGTCGGTAATTACCGGTAATTACCGGGTAATACTTTTGATGGTAATACCAAAGTATTACCACCAGCACGGCGTGAGGCAACTTTTGCCCTGAGCATGCGATCTTCGTTCTGTAAAGTCCTATGGGCTTCCTTTTGATTATAGAGCATGTTAAGTACTTATCATATTGTCTACGAAGCCATACATGTGCGCAACCGGCGCAATTAAAATGCAGTAAGATCCATGGTAATCGACGGTAATTTAGGAAATTACCATGGTAATTACCAATTACCGCGGTAATTACCGTGGTAATCCTTAAGTATGGTGGGTAAAACAGTTTTGGGGGTCGGTAAACGCGGTAAGATCCATGGTAATCGACGGCAATTTAGGAAATTACCATGGTAATTACCAATTACCGCGGTAATTACCGTGGTAATCCTTAAGTATGGTGGGTAAAACAGTTTTGGGGGTCGGTAATTACTGGTAATTACCTGGTAATACTCTTACCAGTAATTACCAAAAAAAATTACTCCGCAGCCTTACCAATTCTGGAGGGAAGCCCAGGGGTAGTGATTCAGCTGCATTGTGCGAGCTGTAGCGTAGGCCCAATGGCCATATTTCGGTGCACAGGGGTCAAGCAGGTACCTTGGGGTAATTTGCACGCCGGGGGGCTAAGGGGGGCGAGAAAAACCTGCAAAACCTTTGCAGGAATTTGGGGGGTTAGTCATAGAGGTCCAGAGGGGGTCATCGGTGTGGTGGATGGGTGAACAGAGGGGGCGCTATGGAGTGATTCCCTTGAGGTATACGGGCGTGCGAGCTACTCAAATACATCACAAGACATGCCCCAAAATACCCGGAGGGGTGGTGGGTGGAGGAGTGGCAGAATAGTGGGGTGGTAGCCCGTGGTGCGCGGTCGTGGGAGGTCTACGCGACTAAGTCAAAAATGGTATCGATTTTCAGGAAAAACAACTCGACCGTCATAGAGATATCGACCCAACTTCAAAATCGGCATCCCCGGTAGGAAACCATCATAACTTATCTACTAAGCCCTGTGGAGGTCCAACCGTCATAGAGATATCGACCCAACTTCAAAATCGGCATCCCCGGTAGGAAACCATCATAACTTATCTACTAAGCCCTGTGGAGGTCCAATCGACCCCCCTTGGGCCCTGGGGTGGCCGTAGACCCCTTGAAATTAAAGGTGACTGGCCCCCGATATCTCTATGACGGTTTGCCCTCCA
>LGRX02026883.1:0-24284 GCA_001247695.2 Cymbomonas tetramitiformis | reverse complement strand
GGGCGAGAAAAACCTGCAAAACTTTTGCAGGAATTTGGGGGGTTTAGTCATAGAGGTCCAGAGGGGGTCATCAGTGTGGTGGATGGGTGAACAGAGGGGGCGCTATGGAGTGATTCCCTTGAGGTATACGGGCGTGCGAGCTACTCAAATACATCACCGAAGACATGCCCCAAAATACCCGGAGGGGTGGTGGGTGGAGGGGTGGCAGAATAGTGGGGTGGTAGCCCGTGGTGCGCAGTCGTGGGAGGTCTACGCGACTAAGTCAAAAATGGTATCGATTTTCAGAAAAAAAACTCGACCGTCATAGAGATATCGACCCAACTTCAAAATCGGCATCCCCGGTAGGAAACCATCATAACTTATCTACTAAGCCCTGTGGAGGTCCAATCGACTCCCCTTGGGCCCTGGGGTGGCCGTAGACCCCTTGAAATCAAAGGTGACTGGCCCCCGATATCTCTATGACGGTTTGCCGTCCAATTCTGGAGGGAAGCCCAGGGGTAGTATTCAACTGCATTGTGCGAGCTGTAGCGTAGGCCCAATGGCCATATTTCGGTGCACAGGGGTCAAGCAGGTACCTTGGGGTAATTTGCACGCCGGGGGGCTAAGGGGGGCGAGAAAAACCTGCAAAACCTTTGCAGGAATTTGGGGGGTTAGTCATAGAGGTCCAGAGGGGGTCATCGGTGTGGTGGATGGGTGAACAGAGGGGGCGCTATGGAGTGATTCCCTTGAGGTATACGGGCGTGCGAGCTACTCAAATACATCACAAGACATGCCCCAAAATATCCGGAGGGGTGGTGGGTGGAGGGGTGGCAGAATAGTGGGGTGGTAGCCCGTGGTGCGCAGTCGTGGGAGGTCTACGCGACTAAGTCAAAAATGGTATCGATATTCAGAAAAAACTCGACCGTCATAGAGATAAGGAGATAACCATCGGTTTTCGATAACGTGCGAGCGACAAGAGTCGAAGGCTGAAAAAAAAACTGGTCCGTCATAGAGAAAAAAGCGTTGGGACGAGTTTGGAGCCCAAAATGAAGCGATTATTCACCGCTCGCTGGAAGGTCGCTCGGATATTTCCCTAAACGCTTCTGCGCAGTGTGTATTTACGTTCTCTCGCCACATTACTTTGAAGCGAAACTCATTCTGGTTATTATGACTCGAAGGTTAAGCTGAACCTCTTCGATGTCGCACTCTGATATCTGACGTGGGGCTGGATTATTTCCGTGCACCTTGAAAAATCCAACGTTCCGCAGGATGGCAATATTATCTATTCTCATTTCTTTCTTTATTGTGGTCGTTGGATTCGGGCTTGGCGCGACCTTGAGCATTGTTGACATCAGGGAGGCTGCAAAGGCGCGTTTAGCTTTTCTGTGCGGCATGGTCTGCCAGTTTGGCATCATGCCTCTATTAGCGTTCGGATTTGCGAGTGCTTTTGGATTACGCAACGATGTTGCTCTTGGGCTCATCCTGGTTGGCTCTTGCCCGGGTGGAACAACTTCCAACCTGTTCTCATACTGGTGCGGTGGCCGTGTGGCACTTTCTGTGGCAATGAGCGCGTTTTCCACTGTCGCAGCATTCGGAATGTTGCCTCTGAACCTCTACCTGTATGGAACGCTCGCATATGGCATTTCCGCAGATTTACCATACACCTCGCTTGTTCTTTCCCTTCTGACATGCTTGGTGCCGTTTGGCGTGGGTGTGTACATCCGCTATCGAAACACGGAGGGCCGGTGGCGAGGACTATTTTACTGGCAATGGATGGAGAAATCTGCAAGCGTTTCGGGAGTCGTTTTTCTCATTGCGGCGGTTATTTATGGACTTATCATCAACATACAACAGTTTAAAGATACTAATCCGGGCACTTATGTGGCCGTAGCACTCATGGAACCCGTTGGTTCTGCCCTCGGATTTGCTTTCGCGGCGGCATTCCGCCTGCCCATGGAGGACAGGTGTACGATATCACTAGAAACCGGCATTCAGAACAGCACTCTGGCTTTGGCCGTCGGGCAGATCAGCTTTGACGGTGAGCGTCGTGACCTTGTTATGCGAGCAGCTCTTCTTTATTCCCTTTTCTATGTCGTCCACAGTTTGTGGATCACCTCACTCCTCCGATATCTCAACCACGAAGCGCTTAAGAAGCAACATCAAGCGGATATACCCATGAAAACTCTAGCTGAACGCAAAGCTAATGGAGAAAAATGCGACAATGGAGATTCAACGGTGGATGACAAGATATAACCTACTAAGACTGTCCCCGTTACCATTTTATCTCTGGTTACGAGTGGCTCGATTTCAAACTAGTCTGTGTTTTAATTTTTGAAGGCTTACACAGTGATCTCGGATCAAAACTAATCTCCCTCGAAAACAATACGATAAAAGTCACAATTATCGTTTCTAATTGAGTTTGTTATTGTTGTATTAGATATTTGCTTGATGTACTAGCCAGAACTTCGCTCCTCACGGCTACGAGTGTGTTTGGTGAAGTGCAACCGTGATGTATTTCGGATACCATACGAGGGATGCGATTTCAATATAGCTCTACAAGTTTACAACGCGGGTGCTCGATCTAATATAAAAGCACAGATGGAGTAATACAAATCATGTTTTTGTGATTAATCTCAAAACTTTCAAAGTTGGCTCAGGTTTTTTTCCCCACTCAAGTCGCCGGTTTTCGATGGTGGATACCACATTACGGCATGGTTCCATGGCATTAGATTTAGAAACCCGTGTCGTAAGACCGGCTATAGTGTTGTGTTTAATTAGTCGTGTTTTCGGCGATGATTCGTCACATTTCGGGTAGTCCACGATTAGTCCTTAGTAATGTGGCTCTGTTGGAGCCTCCCACTGCCTACACATACTTATAGATAATTAGTCCTTGTCACACAAGACACGGAGCGCGCGAGTGAAACGTCTGCGTCCGATTGGGGGTCGGTGAAGCGACGAGAGGTGCGAATGTCGTCGTATGCGCCTGTTTTCTACATCCATTCTTATGACGGGAAGGCCAAAATAAGTATACACAAAGGATGGATATATACAAGCCAGCCCGGCAAGAAACAACGAGTGGGAGGCAGAGGCCACTCAACATATCACAGTCTAAGATGAGATAATAAAATAACTTAGGGGATCTATTATCTGTCGGAACTGATGGCGGGCAAGATGCAAGTGACACCATAGGGCGAGGGGTGACACAAGAAGAGACAATCAGCCCCCAGTTTATGGGGGGGCGAAAGTTTGTCTCTCCATGACACCACCTCACCCCGAAGGCGTGAGGTGCCACGATGCAAGCTAGCCAGGCCGGGTCTAATATCCTACGGTTGGCCACAGAGGCAAAACCCTAAGAAACAAGCATCTTTTGAGATCCTAAGAGGTCTTTTTCAACCCGGCTAAAGTGGCTCCGCCGCGCTGGTCTATAGATGCGTGCTCTAGGGGCTTATATCCATGCATGTGCTGTGGATCAATATTATGAACAATTCACTTGCATCTTAGGACAAAGGAGTTACGCTTGGAAGGTTTTTCATGGTGGTCACCCAACAGTTATCAGCTGTTATTCGGGTGCCACATTCTGCCTTCAGTACTGGGACTATATCAACCAGTCCTACAACGTTGCACCTGTCCTTCCCACTCTTATGTACGGCTATAGTGCCAAAGTGTATCAGGTGGGATATATATATATTATAACTATCTTCTTCTGATCCAATGATGTGCTATTAAGCATGGTATCAGGTTATATGTTATATATATAGTTCAGCATTCCGCACTTACTCGAGGATGTAAATGCTGAGCAATAGTCAACTTATAGTCATTGGGATGTAGTTTCCCATCCGAGTTTACACTTTGTTAGTGACGGTGGGTTTAACGTTGTACAGATTTCAACGTTACTTGTGGATGCAGTGGTTTTATCAAAAGCAATCCATCATAAATCACCAGATCGGAATATAAAATGGATATGTGTGTGTGATATATGTTAAGGACGCACAAGCGAGCCTTAAGATATAATATAATATGATATGATAAGATAGCACAGGTGTTATTGAACAGTAACACGCGTGCAGCGTAAGAGCGGGTGATGAGTGCAGACTTCGTCCGAAGATACTGCTGTAGCACAACGCTACCTCATCTATACCGAATGCCTCCCATCTCATAGATGGCACCGCTATTGGGTTGTGAGCCCAAGGCATTGGTTGAACGACTAGTATCGGCTGAACGAATAATGCGTTCGCCATATGATACTCGCATGCTTGTTCAGAACATGCTAGAAGCGAAGATGATTTCTTCTCCGAACCATTCGGTACTTCAAGATAGCATCTTGCTTCGCCATTCTCGAGTCCGACATACGGCCTCTCGATGACATGTGTCATTCAAGTCTTACCTTGAATAAATGACAGATGATGTGACTTATCATCTTGATGACATGTACAGTCATAGTCGACCGTACTGACGACTGTCTGTCATTATAATATATGACATGACTCGACATGACATGACATGGTATGACATGTCTGACAGGTATGCCACGTATGACATGTATGACATGTATGACACATGTGTCATCGGTCATAACCCTGACAGATCTCCCCTCTTAAAAGAGTTGTGACCTCACAACGGGCATACCTTTGTATATGTCTTTGATGTCTTTGTTGTTGTTGCTTCTGCTAGTACCAGTCTTCTTACACCGATTTGAGGCGTCCCTCATGGTGTTTTTAGGATATTGGGGGGAACTGAGTCCACTTTAAACCCTCACCTTAGGCATTAGCCTTACAGTTCTTAGGATGTAGCCCCCTTTGAATTGCGTATCGTATTGCAGAGTGACGATTCAAGGTTCAATGAATTGCGTTTCGTGATACAGATTGACGCTGGAACGCGTATCGTGTTTCAGAGTGACGATTCAAGGTATCCGAGGTTTACGTTACGGATTATTTGCGCTAGCCGTCGACGCCTTTGCGAACGATGATCCCACGATTTAACAATTTATAATCGAACGATTCTCGGCCTGATATATATAACTGATCGACGAACCGGTACATGTTTCCACAGTTATTATATATAGTGCACCCAACCCTTCCTCCCCTCCTGAAGACATCAAAGGAGGTTCACAGGCGGTCATGGGGAGCCCGATGTTTCCGGAGTTATTTCACTGGGGGCTTGTTTTAATGCAAACGGAGTGGCCCTGCTTAACGGAATTGGACTTATAATCCTTAACCGGTCTGCTCAACTCCTCAATTTTTTTGTCCAGTACGCACGCTTTGACGAACATCTGTCGATTCAGAGTGGATTCGCCACGTACTAATGTGAAATTTATTTTAGTTATGTTTGTCAGGCATAACTTAGGATCACAACTCCGTCTACCTCAGTCGATGTCTCCTGTCTTAGGATGACTGGCCACAAAATCCGATGACTAACAACGGTCTTGGCAAAGGTAGCATTTAGCAGTTTTTATTTATCCACAGATATGATATCTCCCATGTGTGCGTATCTGTGCAAGGGTATGATTTTGTACAAGGCTCACTACACCTTTAGCAAGGAAGGATCAATTCCCCGCTTCTATGCAACCGCGGATTGACTTCTGGGCAGACGTATTCTTTGACAATAGATCTCAATGGTACTATTGTTCAAACGCAAGATTACACACATCAATTCGATACCGTGGATTCGACATTCCTTCGCGATTTGTTGCAAGAACGTTATAACATATTGGTTTTTAATTTTACTGCATACGCACAATCCGATACTAACAAAAATTATCAATTAAATCTCGCTTTAAAGAACGCTAACAGTGACCTCCAGAATTCAATTAGCATTGCACAAAACACTCTCGGTTCTTATTTTGAATTCACAGGTTTGTCATCCAGTACAGATTACACAGTTGAAAACACAGTAACGGATTTGTCTCTTGAATCTACAACCCAAATTACAAAAACAAAAATAAATACTACTTTTAACATAACCACACCTGCAAGCCCAAATTCGGACTACGCCCCTGTAACATCACTCGAATCTCTGGATGAAATTATCAAAATCTTGTTCACAAATACCGTGAATTTGTACCCAGACGATACATTTCAAATCAAATTACAAAATGCTTCGAACGATGAAACCAAGAGTGGCATCAAAACGTTGACGCAATCAGATCTTGATAACGGTTTCAATATGAACATCTCACGATCGTCTATTATCAATGACGCATACGGAAATTCCTTACTATATTATGTCAATGGAAATCTCCACACAACCAAGGATAACGTAAATTGGTATTATCATCCGATGTCAATCCAAACACAAAATGAAACTATTAGTGGAACGACTTAAAGTTTCGATATTACAGGATTTTCTACGAACGACTTCGTTTTAGATATCTCAAGGTCACATTTCAGTCTTCAGTCATACTGGATGGCGCCATCTTGTGGAGGGCGCCGCATTACCTTCTTGTGTAAGCGATCAACTTCGAAACAGCCATGACTTCAGCCAAAAACAGTTTTTGGACGTGCGGTTTGCATGCAACTGTTTACATGCATAGCCCCAACCGTGTTGTGCAAACACCATGCAAGCCCATCAATATACAAAACCCTCCCCCGTTCCCGGGCAGGGCGGTTATTGAGAATAACATCTCGGACATGGGTGGAATGTCCCTCGAGTCGGGTGATACCATCCATGTTGGGACATGGAATACCATCCATGCCCACAGTTGTTCAGATAATATAACTTTTTACGATATTCGATATTAGTTACAAAAAATCTGACCGGACCGATGGAAGCTCCTAGACGAGACCTTGCTAATTTTGAAATACTTTTGAAAATTGGACGGTGGAATTCTTCGTAAATTCAATTCAAAGTTTGGTTGACGGTCTAGAAAAGACATTGGTGGTTTTCATCTCGAGTGCCATGGTATTTGGCCGAATACCATCTTCCACAGACGTCATTCTCAATAACCCCCCTCCCCGGGACAAGCAGTGTACATATTGTGCTGTCCCGCGCGCATGATGTTGGTATCCAAGAAAATTGTGAAAAGTTATGCAACGTTTTCTATTTTAGAATTTTGATGACATCAGTTTACTCTTTGAGATGGTTACAAAAATGGCGTCACATTGGAATGCGTCAACCACAATGACTGAAATGCTGTTTCTGATTGGCTGGTAAAAAGCATCTGTTGCAACAAGATCGCTTTTCTCAGGATTTGAGGGGAGCTTTCTTGACTCGGTCCGCAATGCGTGCTGGTGCATCAGAGTAGTTCTTGAAGCGGCCCTTGAGCTCCTCTTGCACTGTTGCCTTCTTGTTCTTGACTAGCTGCACACACACGATCCCAACATTCCATCCCAGGAAATATGAGCGTTCATATGATTCCAAGTGGTCCGATACTGAGACAAGATGCCTGTAAAGATTATGCGTTGCACAACTTCCACTGCGGTAGCCATGATGATGGTTAAAACTCTGAGATGTCAAGGGTGTCTCATGAAGGATGTATCACGGTCTTGCATTAAGCAAAGTTCGACCTTTGCTTACTATCATGCATATGCACCCGAATAGTCAACAGCATATGTAGAATGGCACCTGTACAACATCCTCATCTTCGAGCTCGTGACTCAAACCACAGCGCTGAGCATGATGCTTCGTGCTTGTGCCCCACACCATGGAGTAGCTCAGCGTCTTTGCTAAATCACGGTGAATGTGGTTACAAAACGACTCCACCGTAACGCCTCCGCGGTCCTGCATCCAGGTCGATGTTCAGTGTGATCAGTTCACCTGGCGGTCCAATGTCCCGGGACTGGGTGGCATATAGCATGCACTCAGGTGGGAACGTTTACGAGTGTCACACTGACTTGCCGTTAGAAGGGTGATTGACAATAAAGGAGTTGCCGTCAGATCAAGGGCAGGTGTTTACAAGTTTCCCAATCGAGAATCTTACTGTGTGACTCAATAGCTTATAGGGATTTCCGTCCGTGGAAAGCGCAAACTCACTTTTTGCGTTCCCACCTCATCCATTCCAAAAAGGCTCAACCAGTTGTGTAAGGCGCTGTGAATCAGCCTAGGAAGCATGTGAAGTTGTGTATCAGCCTTGAAAAAAACATCCCCAAATAGATTTTCTCTCACGCTCTCTTAACAGCACGTAAGAGGTAAGCATTCTTAATTAAATGTTCTGCAGTGTGCCTTTCTAGCATTTTCATGGTGGGCACAAAAGAAAACGGGTAATAGTCGCTGTCATACTGAAACAAATCGAAACGAAATTAAGCAATGGATTGAACGATCGATTGTGATAACTCGTTCCATCGGTTCCCTTCCTTTCGTCACACTGGCTAATATGGTCATGGAGGGGAATGCCAGCAGAGTGCGGAGCAAGGTAGCGTGGCGCAGGTCAGGCGCGACGCAGGGGGGATGGGAGCCACCTGGGACAAGATCACCGGCTCATCGAAATCCGGTTTGTGTCCAACCTTCTTTGTGTACACGCGAGTCTGCCCCACGCACCATAAAACAAGATCAGAATTCAGCTCCATTTCGAGAGCCCAGCGTGCAGCTCTGAGGGCGTAAACACAAACACCAGATATGGCATCCAAGGATAGCACGTGCTGCCGTTTACGAAGGCATCATTCGATTTTTAACAGTGGTCGGCCCTGAAGGGGAGGCGCAGCGGGGAGTTACAAGCGCCATCATATCCCAGGTGCGCTCCAGCAGATAGTCGAGGCCGAGGTTCATGTAGCAGCTGACGGCTACCGAGTCCTCAGTCCGTGCCAGCTGATCCACCTGGCACTCGCGAGCACGGCTCCTGAACTCAGCTTGGCCGCAGAAGGTGGTTGAACCAGTGTTGCCATATTCGAGAAAGCCCTTTAAAAGAAGCGATGAGGGACTCGCTAATGCTTGTTTTGCTGAAGGGAACCAGTGCGACCCGCCAGCCAGGCGGTCTTTCCGTTGTGGCCTATCAGGTTCAGAATCGGTTACAACATATCAGACGAGCGGAGTGCAGACGATCTACACTCAAGACGTCTCATTTGGTTGAGCTAAGTTGAGTCCTCCCGTGTTCGGCTTGCGCCCAGCACCCCAGCCTGACAAGTTGTGCCATCGGCAAAGGGCACGGCAGAAATCAGACGGGAAGGCAAAGCATGCCACCTCCTCAAGGCTGATGACGTCAGCTTTGTTGTACACATACAGGCAACGGATGTAGCGCCTATTGCCCTGTTGCAAGGCAGCCACCAACCCGTCGGCCCACACAAGACAACCAAAAGAGTGCAAGGAAATCCAGAGTCAAGCTCATTGGACGGTCTCCAGTCTCTTGTGCGGCCATCACGTTGTAGGGAGTTGAACACTTCGTTGTGCTCAGGCTTGCATACAGGGACACAAAGTTCATAAAGCTCCTTGCGCCGTGAGAATGGTGCATCAAAGTCTTCGGGGACACTGCATTCGACTGCGGAAGGGGCGACAGGCAAGCACACGTGCAAAAAATAGAATGCTGCAAGTCCAGCAGAGTGAGGGATAACGTGGAGATTGAGGGGTTTTACCTCGATGGTATCAATCAAGTCATCGACAGTGACATCTTCACGAAATAGTAACTGTCAGCAGGGGTAGCAACTCAGACAAAAGTGCCGTCAAACAATGCAAGTAACTGCAAGCTTGCGAGCCATGGAGATGCCGAGACAGGACAAGGAGTAGCTGTCGCAGCGGACCTCGCAGTGATGGATTTTGTACTCCTGCAGGATCTGGTGCACCATCTTCTCGTCCACCTTGGTCAGATTCACCTGCAGTGTGCCCAAATTGTAACGTCGCCGTAAGGTGTGCGTACGCAAGGCAGCGGGGCACGGATAACCAGTATATTTTCAACAGCAAGTTTATTAGATTAGGATTTTGAAGTTTCGGGAAACCCTCTAGGTAGAAAAGCATGCTTGGCTAAGACAAGATCATTCACGTGTTGGCCGTACAGAGAGGGGAGAGGAGTCGAGGGAAAGCAAAGAGAAATGAAGACAAGACAGACGTGTAAGAAGGTAGTCCCATTTCTCTATTATCTGCCTTCTGTATCAAAGGTGTGTCCGAAGGGGGATCGATACCAGAGCTCGACTTGATGCATTTCGAGCACTGAAGGCGCACCGTGCTGTTGAAAGTCACGCCACCGCTCTTCTTCCGCTTGAAATATATCTGATTGCAACATTTTCTTTGGAAAGATCAGTGAGCACAAAGAATCATGCAGTTGGTATCTGATGGTGCGAGAGCCACAGGTCTATTTCTCGGATACTTTGAAGGCGTGCTCTCCATCTCGTAGGCCGCACAGCTCGCCGTGTGTGCTGGAAAGGCGACAAACCAAAGCTATAGCTCTGACTGGAACCTGACGTGATGTCCGATAGCGGTCGCTGGAAAGTGACAAGGTGCGAGTGGCGCACTAAGCCTCGTGGAGTGTTTGCGAAGGGAAGGCGGGATTGGCCGAAAATGCATGTCGGATATACCAGTCAGAGAGTAAAGGAGGTAGCTTTTCGGAAAGCAAAAGAGAGCAAGATTTCACCTGAGGCGGCGACCTGTTGAGTCGGATACCGACCGCCTCGAGCTCTCTGCGGGGAAAACCAAAGGGCGCAGACTCTTATTGTACAACAGAACAACAAGCGGCGGCATTGATGCCATGTCGCGATTTGGTAAAGTGTGAAGACCGTTCATGGCACCAGCGGACTTTGATCCATAGTGAAGGACACTTGTAAATGCAAGAAAAGTCAGTCAACTGAAAACCTGACGTGTAACTGCAAGGGCAGGGGACCTCACTTGGTCAAGATTTGCTTATGATTATCAATACCAAACTTTGACGCATCCAGCACCATCATGATCATATCGGAGCTTTTAGCCACCGCGATGACCTATTCAAGGGAGGGCAAAAAGGGAAGGACTATGTTTTTCGCCTGGAGAGGAAAAAATCCGGGTGGCAAAAGGGCGCTTTCAACATAGGTGCGTGGGTGGGGAATTAATCTCAAGTTCTGGACACGGCACTTGCAAGATGAAGGCTTACAAGCTGTCTTACAAAAACGTAGCAACCAAGAAGCCTCCGGGCAACACACCTGCCTTCCCCGACCTTTCCCTTCTGAAGCACCTTCGATGATACCAGGTAAATCCAGAAGTTGAATCTTCGCGTCGTTGTAGTGAATAACCCCTGTAACAGGATCCACGTGTTTAACAGCTGTATAAACGGCAAAAGGGGAGCTATCCAACCCACAGATTAAAAGGCAACAAGATGCGAGCAAACTGTCGAAGGGGTTGAGTAGGGACTTTAGAGGGCGAAATGCGACAAATACACTTCGAACGGATTGTGTCAAAGTGAAGGAGACCGCAAGGCGCTAACACGAAGCAGTGAAAAACAGTTCACAAACAGCAAAATAAATAGCATGAAATTCGATAGTGAGTTGTGATATTAGCGAGCAGAGATGCCTGAGCAGTAGATATGCAACGCTGCACGAGTCAGTCCGAACCGAGCAACAAATCTGACAGGAAGCTCTAAGTGGCTCACAGGGAGCTGGTGTGACCTTTTGGTCTTTGGTTTGTGAACAAGTGCTTCTGAGCGTACCTGGAATACAAGTGAGTGTCGTGAACTCGTAAGCAGCTGCTTCTGAGTCAGTCCCGGTCAGCGTCGACAACAAGGTCGACTTTCCCACCGAGGGAAAACCAAGAAGTGCCACCCTGCCGTGACCTGCAGATCAAGCCCCAACACGTCGGACGACGTTTATCTACACACGGTATTCGCGCGACTGCCTCTTATTTTTTTGAGTATGGTTTCGTTTTCCCCTCTTTTTTCTAATATTTTCAAGGAATACGAACCAAGTGAGTTTTTGTGCAAACGAAACGCTGCAAAACGTGGGCACGAACCCTATAAACCCTATTTGTTGCTATGAACCGTACGCACGACTGCTGATGTCAAAGAAAATCTGGCAAATTACTCGGTCAGCTGCGTAAAAATTTTAGGCTAACAGTCGGCGATCTCGTACCATATTTTTGCACTTCAAAACCGTCTCCTTCTGATGAGGCTCCCTTTGCAGGCTCCAAGAGCTGCGTACGTAACTTGGCC
Source organism: Cymbomonas tetramitiformis (assembly GCA_001247695.2). NCBI lineage: Eukaryota > Viridiplantae > Chlorophyta > Pyramimonadophyceae > Pyramimonadales > Pyramimonadaceae > Cymbomonas > Cymbomonas tetramitiformis. The sequence continues at coordinate 12,271 of LGRX02026883.1, read as the reverse complement.
AATTTCGCCTTTAGTTGTCCCAAATGATATTCAGTCGCTTTATTTTTCTGAGTTCGAGCCATCTCGGCCTCGATTTCCTTGATCTTCTCCACGACACCCATGGTTGCTTGATTTGCCAAAAAGCAGATAGCGTATGGTGTACGTGTCCTGCAGCTGGAACAACCCTAAAATGATGTGATACTTCTTAGAAATAACTTACCGCAAACAGCCTCGAAATTTCAAGCTAGCGACGAGATGTCTATGAATTAAGGAAGGCACTTGTTGCCAGATTGTATTGAAGGAAGACACACTCCTTCGCTTCGAGTGACACTACAGTAGCTTCAAGCTTGTAAGTTGCCATGCCATGCCATCGCATGCCATGCCATCCCATGCCATGCCATGCCATCGCATGCCAAGCCATGTCATGTCATGTCATGTCATGCCATGCCATGCCATGCCATGCCATGCCATGCCATGCCATGCGTATGCTACAAGTCCCGCCAGTTGGCACACCATCCGCACCCGCGCCAGTCGGGTGAAAAACATTACAGGTACGAGGTATGAAGGCGCGGTGCTTTGGACCCTCCCGTCTCCTCTCCTGTATCAATACGGGAATTGTATCGGTTGCTGAATTGCTTATCGATCCATTTTTAAGACTTCGCCCAGTGGGGGGCTCCGCCCCACCCCCATTACTACGGAATAGTTTTAAGTCTTCGCCCGGTGGGGGGGTTCCGCCCCCCCCACACCCCCCCATTACTACGGAACGTTTCTTTCAACCGTTGTCAACATCGGGTCCTTTACGTAATACATATCGATATCTCAACATTATATACGATTTCTCCTAACCTCTGCTCCTTATAATTTGGAACCGGACCAAATTACCTTACTTACTTAATCAGCAGCAGCAGCAAAGCGCGAATCCCAACGGGCGACACAGACGAACTTCCGATCTCACGATCGCCAGACGCTAACGATGACAGTGCCACTGCAGTCGCGTACATTTACCGCGACGCCACCCACGCGTTATGGCATGGCATGTTGGGATGCAAAAAGCGAAACACTGTCGCGCACATGATCCTACGGTCAGATGGCCTAGTGGAGATCTCTTTTTGAGATCGATCCGCCTAGTATAATATAATTTGGAACCGGACCAAATTACCTTACCTTACTTACCTTACTTAATCAGCAAAGCGCGAATCCCAACGGGCGACACAGACGAACTTCCGATCTCACGATCGCCAGACGCTAACGATGACAGTGCCACTGCAGTCGCGTACATTTATCGCGACGCCACCCTCGCGTTATGGCATGGCATGCTGGGAAGCAAAAAGCGAAGAACTGTCGCGCACATGATCCTACGGTCAGATGGCCTAGTGGAGATCTCTTTTTGAGATCGATCCGCCTAGTACAACACATAACACTTGGAAGTCCGAAGCGAAGCGACGAACCAGATCTATCGATGAAATGTGCGCAAAATGGATATCGATTGAGACTTATATGCCAATATGTACCGATATATCGACATATCATACCGGAATATCCAAGTACACTAGATATCAGAAGGTCCCGTACTCGTGTGGATAAACTGTATAAGATAAATAAACCCTAAGCTAGATATACCCGGAACGGTCTCGGACGGTCTCGGAGTCTAGCCTACCTGTGACACAGCGTGTGTCACAGTACGAACCTACAGATCAGTCAGCAGTCCAGTGTTGGTCCTAGGGATCTGTCATAGGGGCCTGACCGGGACTCCCAGTCAGGGCTGCCTATACAGATTTCAGCACACCACCCCAGCACTGTGGGTGGTGACTGGCTAGGAGAGTCAGAAAATGTAAAGCTGTAAGTGTTAGGGCAGGAGCCAGGTGACAAGGCCTAACTGCTAATCTAACTGTGCAATTCTGATACACAAATTAGAACCCTCTAGCTAGCACAAGAGCAGAAACTCACAGGCAATTAAGGTCCTGCTAAACTACTGAAAGGCTCTGTGTTAGCAAGTCAAATTGAAGATTTCAAAGGTGTCAAAGTAAAACCATAAACCAGATTGAAGAAGTCTTTGAGGTCACAGGAGTTCTGCACACCACCATGTTGGTGTGCCTCCAGAGTGAGCACGAAGTCAATCGACAGTACCAAAGTAGTCAGCGGTGGCCTCACGGAAGTCCATCCCATAATAGGAAGTAAAGAAACCAGCTCCATAATAGTGCTCCGCATCAAGAGGACCGCTCTCATGTAAGGCCATGCCGTAGTAGTAGGCCATGCCAATCCCCAAATCTGCCTGAGACAAATCCTGAAAGGCTAGCAGGCTCAGAGTGTCAGGAGGCTCGGGCGGCTGAAGCGATGGCGCATCGTGAGCCAACAAGAAACCCTGAGCCGGGATCACAGAATCAACAAAATCATTCGTAGAGTAAAATGATGGAGCTTCCCAATCGAGATTACCACCAGGCGAAGGCATCTCCGTAGCCGGTGCACATGCCGACACAGCAGAAGCCGTGGAAGCCGAAACAGCTACACCTGCAAAAGAAATGCAGAAGAGAGAGAGCACCGCGAGAGCGCCGATTGCCGGCGTGCCAAAGCCGAAAGGCGGCACACCGCACCCGATAGTACTGGCCGGAGCCCGTGGCTTCACCGCGAAAGTACCGTCGGCGAAATCCTCGTAGTCGTCCGTGTCATAGCCCGTCAGGTCAGACGGGTGGACGGCGGCGTGATTTACCGTCTGCACGAAGCCTCCGAACTCACCGCATGTCGCCTCCGTGGTGGTTACCCGCGCCGATTGAGTTGGCGCGGGCTGTACATCCTTCCACCTGCGAAACAGGCATAGCAGGGGCCGGCACGGCGGACGCCGATGCCGCCGCACCACCTGCCGGAACCTGCCCCTCCGGTGTGATCCCCGCCGCAGCGGAAGGGCCACACACCAGAGCCGACGCATGCTCTTCAACCGCACTCCCAGGAACAAAGGACGCGTGAGTGTAATGTACCTTTTCTTGGGCGGCCTGAACCTCAGAGGTGAGGGCATCAAGCCGCCGCAAGATGTCCTCGTCGTCGGTCCCGCCAGAAGGCGGAGGCGGCACGGAGAAACCGTAGGCCGCCACGTCGATCCCACCGACGCCGTCCGTGGAGAGCACCGCGGGCGGACCATACGCCAACGCCGCATGCGAGAACGCCTCCGGTCCAATGTCTGCCGCGTCCTGGAAGACCTGCACGAGCGCCAATGCGTGCAGGCCCTCCGCGTCCTCCTGCTCAATGGGAATGCAGAAAGCCGCAGCCGTGGCCGGCGAGTGTTGGCGACCGCCAAGCGGGCAGTCGCGGTACGGGTGATACACCTCACCTTTACCGGCCTTGCGGCAGCGGTGGCACAGCGGCTTCGCCTTCATGCTGTCGCGGTCAAAGCCGACCGCGGGGGGGTTGCCTGCACCCACGCGAAACCCCCTCGGATGCTGCTTCCCCCGATGCTGCGGCTGCTGCTGCTGTCCCCCGCCCGCACGGCCACCACGCACCAAGGCCTTCAAGGCCGCAATCTCCTCGAGGAGTAGTACTCCGTGTACTCCGACGACGTGACCAGAGCGGAGGGCTTACCGTCCATCCCCAGCACCTGCTTCTCACGTACTGCCGCCCCCTCGTCCGACTGTGCCCATGCCTGGAAGATGGCCACGACGAGAGCCTGAAGCGAGCGGAGAGTGACGCCGCTGAGGTCACCCGCAAGCGGATAACGCACCTTCACCGCCGCGTAGAAGATCGGGTCGAGGCGGTTGTAGAGTGAGAGCTTGCGGGTCTCGTCGGTGGGCCGCCAGTCAGGAGCGCGGTTATCCCGCACCAGACGTTGCTCACGAGCCAAGATCGGCTGCGGGTCAACGCCTGCGGGATAACGAAGCGCCGCGTGCTCCTGCTGGTGGCTCTCGCGTAAGATCGCCGGCACGCTCCCCTTGATGATGTCGATGAGAGCTCGACGTCCATCTCGGTCAGCTGAAGAGTCCGTACCCCGAAGCCAGGTGTCAGCCACAGAGTTCCGCTCCACGACGAGGGCCAAGACGTCATAGAGGAGCCCATTAACCTTCTCGATAACCAGAGAGGTGGGGTCGTCGAGGTCAAAGGGGCCAAGTCCAATCCAGCGGACTCAAACTCGGTCCGAAGCTGCACCACCAACTCGGAGAGGCGGTCGGTGTCGTCGGTACCACGATAATGATGTTTCTTGGAACCAAGGATATCCTCGCGGATACCCTTGGCCCAAGCCCGATGCAAGCGCCCCTTGTACACCGCGTCAACCGTGGCATGTTGGTCGACCAGGTGCTTCCGCAACGCGACAGCAGCGTCGGTGTTGCTGGAAGTAGCAGGGGGCACCACAGGCGGGGTGCTAGCGGTCGGAGTGTCCCGAACAGGGAACATATCAAACTTTTATGTCGTACGGCCAACACCCAAAATTTCCATCGGCCAAGTTTCGGCCATCTCGGCCAAAATCTAAAATTGCCCGCCGCAGGCGCAAATTTTTAATTTTAAGTATGGCAATATCATAAAAATCGCAAAATTTCGGGGAAATTTTCAAAATTTTACATAATTCGTCTCGGCCAACAAGCAAAAGCACCCTCAGCCAAACCTCGGCCACAGCCGTCATCGTACGGCCACAGACCGGCCATAGGGGGTTGATATGTTCCCTGGTCCCGAACCGCATCCAGAAGCCGTATTGAGGCGTCCAAGTCGGAGTCCCTCAATAGGCGTTTACGAGCTCGTGTAGATGTTGCCATACTTCTGAAAGCCAGAGAAAAGATGATGCGCGGCAGCACGTTTGGGTGTTGTGGCGGAAATGGAGTGAAGACGTAACGGCAGAACGCGCGGAGCGGCGAAAAGAGCGTGGGGCACTTGCAAATGTCGGTGTGGTCGAAGGTGTCCGGAGCACCAGCCCAAAATACGTGAACCAGCGGGATCAGTGCAGGTAGAATAACGTAAATGATCATTGCCAAAACCAAGCAATAGCAACGCGCGGTGCCCATGACTCGCAGCCGTAAAAGACGTCTACCGTAAAGCCATGTCCCAAATCCTAGGCGCACCCAAACGCGCAAGTGCGCACCACCATCTCAAGCGGCTGCTTAGCCAATCATGGCCAAGATAGCAAGTGGAAAGAAAACGTGGATGGGGCCACGACCTACCGGAATATCCAAGTACACTAGATATCAGAAGGTCCCGTACTCGTGTGGATAAACTGTATAAGATAAATAAACCCTAAGCTAGATATACCCGGAACGGTCTCGGACGGTCTCGGAGTCTAGCCTACCTGTGACACAGCGTGTGTCACAGTACGAACCTACAGATCAGTCAGCAGTCCAGTGTTGGTCCTAGGGATCTGTCATAGGGGCCTGACCGGGACTCCCAGTCAGGGCTGCCTATACAGATTTCAGCATATCATAATATATAATTTATTTGGTTTGTTTATAACGATTGAATTTACAGTTGATGTAATGTAGAATATCAATGGTTTTACATATTAGACTCGAATGGGAATACGATACCGTTGTTGTCTAATGAAGAATATGATTACCCGATCGAAGTCGGTGGGACAATTGTTGACGAAAATGGTAACACAAGAGTAATCTCAACTCACAGTTCACAAGACTTAGCATCCAATGCCGCCACTAAAATATATTTCCAAAATCCTATAACACACGATGTAGATTTTGTATCCAGTGGAATTTATACATACACAGGACCGTGATAATGATAATATGTAAGTTTATAGTAAATGGAAATTTGTGATATCATTTCACTTTGTAACGTTTTGATTTTGATAATTCACGCAATTTCATACAATGTTCGAAGATCACGATGTACCGATATTGATTGTTTGTGTATCAATTGTAAACGAAACTTAATGTCAAAAGACGAAATGGAAACTGACACTAAAGAAAATATAACATTATAAGAAAAGTCATGTATAAGATTACTCAATATTCATATAATCAAGCTAAAAGTGTGAATGTTACAATCAAACCAAGTACTCTCAAAAACAGGAAAATTGCTGGAAGTGACGCCCCGACTGTCATTCCTATAGTTAGGGTGTATGACTGTCACCGGTCCCGGAACCCTAGACCCCGAACATATAACGGGAAGACTCGGTATTCTGTTTATCCGGTTTATTATTCTGATGCACCACACTCCGAATATACAACCAAGCTGATATATTCAGCAGGTTTGGTACCACGCACGCTTAATTTTACACTGCGACTTTGGCCATGATTGGCTAAACACCGGCGCTTGAGATGGGGTGAGGGACCCGCGTTAGAGAGACTTTCGGTACGGGCGGTATGGCTCAGTTACGGACACGCGGTTGATTGGACATGATTGGGTAGCGCTGTCGGCCGTTTATTTTCCGTGAAGTATCGTTGGGCTGGATTTTGTTGTTTCTGGTCTCCGGAACACCGTACGACATTGATCGCGTCCTTTCGTCCCACACGACCGCGCATAATTTGCTGTTTCCCTGATTATCCTCGACGACCCGCCGCAACTCGCTAGCCGTCGCCCACGCCGTTGGTCTCGCCTCGCATTTTCCACCTCACCCTGTCTCTACAGTCATTTCACTATGGGTACTTCTACGAGATCTCACACCGCGGCCGCACGCCGCTCACTAGTTACCATTTTCGACGATGCCGCAGCTCGACATGCGACCACTCCGGCCACACCTACGGTTACGGCTACCCCGGCTGCCCAGTCAGCAGGGGCACTGTTCCTCGACGCTGTCAAGCGTCTAGCAAAGGAATCCTTCGACGAGCGTGCCGCTAAACTCGTCATCAAGAAGGTGTACGACGACAAGCATGGCCGTTTTGACGGTACGGAGTCGAACGTCAGCTCCGTTTTCGCCCGTCTGGTACTGGCATTACGGGACATTTTCGTCACTGAGGAGTCCGCGTTTTCTTCTCTGTTCGACCTGGAGGATGCCGCGTTGCCCGTTCGCGCCGAGGCGAACAAACTCCTGTTCTCGACACTGGAATTCATCATCGCTCCGGTGTCGCCCGCAGCAGACTGGATGGAGTCTTCAGCGGAGGCACACCCGTTTGATGGGAAGCGGGTGTTGCTGGAGATCGCCAGGATGCTCCTGGATTCCGGCGGGCCCTTCCAGGGCACCGCGGACCTTCTGGCCATCAAGATCAACCAGTTCGACCCGTCGCGGGCAATCGCCGCCTTCAACGCCGCTCTCCGGTCCGCTCGACGGAAGAGCACTCTCGACGACATGGAGGTCAAGTCCCTTTTCATCAAGTCCCTCGACCCGGTCTTCTACGCCCCGGTGGTCAACCGTCTGTTGCTACACGACCAACGTGCGGCGGAGTCCCTTGCCACCATTTAGCAATGGACCCGTGAGTGCCACGCACAACACGGGACGGATTCGCACGCCCCGCCTGCTACGCGCACGTTCTCCGCCCTCACCCTGGCTGGACAGAGCGACGACGAGGACTACAAGGCCGTCTTCAGCGAGCTCCGCGACCAACTCTACGACATGAAGAAGGAGATCAAGGCGCTCCACAACCGTCTCGACGACACGAAGGGCTACACGCCCCGCAGCGACAAGAAGAACGCCATTGGACGCGGTGGACACGGTGACGGCGTCCGCTTCGCAGCGAAGCCCCTCCCTGAGCACGGCAACTTCCCGCAGAACTTCCGTGGGAAGTCTTCGGGTAAGGTGGCTTTCCACAAGCCCACCGGTACGTTCGTCCCGTTGTGCCGGCACCCGACATGCTCCGCTACGGCGGAGAAGCATTGGCATCGTGACTGCCCGCACGGCGGGCCACGCGGACGTGTTGGGGCACACGGTTTCAGCATTGCGGACAGCGAGAACGACATGCTCGCCGTGATGTTCCAGAACGCCGTGGACGAAGACGACGCCATCCGTTTCGACGCCGTCTGCTGCATTGCGGACGGCAAACCTGATCTCTACGACACCGCCTCCGCGTTCTCCTTCGCTGTCGCCGAGGAGCGGGTGCCCGACACCATCGACGAGTACCTGGGGTACCGCCAGCCCGCTGACACCCACCTCGGGATTTGCGCGGTTGGTGGTGCTACGAACATCCACAGCTTCAAGATTCACGAAGAAGTCCGTGGCGACACTTTGGACGCGCCGCCGCCGCCGGCACCGCCCTCCGCTCCGCAGTCGGTGGTGTCCGACGAGGGGATGTACCCCATCAGCGCGCTACACGCGCACGAGCCGCACGCGACCTTCATGGACAAGTTCGCGTTCAACTTGAACATCGCGGAAACGGAACCCGCGCTTGCAATAATGCACCACGTGGGCCCCGTCGCGCCCGTGGACTCCGTCTCCGTAGCGACAGACGACTCCGAGAATGGGGACGGGTGTATTCCACCACCGAGACAGCCCTTGGGATGCGGCAGACCGCCGATGGGTTTCGGGTTCTCTGCCCTCACGTCCCTCGCAGTCTGCCTGTTGTTTGTTGTTTGTGCAACTGCCGCGCCTTTGCGTGATTGCTCCGCGCCAGCATCTTCAGCAACAGGGCGCACCGGCGACGAGGTCGGTGGTGCTGGTGTGCTGACGCCCGCAGCCGTTCCGCCGGATCTCTACTACCAGCCGGCAGGCTGGTACGGCAGCTGGTACCGTACTACGTACGGGTACGGGTGGACATGGCTCCCGGGCCCCCCGCAACCACCTGAGGCAGCCCCAATTATTGCTGCGCCGCCCTCACCGGGCGGTGCTCCGCCATCACCTGACTACGAGCCACCCGCCTGGGGCGGTGAGACCGGGGATGCACTTTCTTCTTCAATTCGACACCGGGACGGGACGATTGCACCCGGTGCAACTGCCTGCGGCGACATTGACACATCTCCAATCTTCTCAATTTGCTCTACGAATGATTTCACAGGCAGTGGTACCAGCTCTCCTGGGCGCTGTGACAGTGGCACCGGCTCTCCCGGGCGCTTTCAAAGTGGCTAGAGCTGCAATTGAGATTAGCCTGCCTACAGACTGTTGTGCTGTTGGGTCGGGTTGCCCCAAGATGGGCTTAGTTTAGGGCTTTAACTGTATCCGTATTCTGCACTATGCCTCACTAACTGCTAGTTTCGGGGGTTACCCTGCCAGAAAGGACAGGTTCCCCTGTAGGATGCTTATTTCCACCGAAGCTGAGTAGGTGTTTGTTTCAGTTCCGTGACCACCTAGTTTGCCAGTCACCACCCTAGGTGGTGTGCTGGAAGTGACGCCCCGACTGTCATTCCTATAGTTAGGGTGTATGACTGTCACCGGTCCCGGAACCCTAGACCCCGAACATATAACGGGAAGACTCGGTATTCTGTTTATCCGGTTTATTATTCTGATGCACCACACTCCGAATATACAGTCAAGCTGATATATTCAGCAAAAATTGATGTTTTCGATAGAGATAATAAAAAACTTGCATCAATCGGTGACATTCGGTATAAGGATTATCCAACTTACATTTTGGAAAAAGGTATAGAATATGCAAATGAACGACGAAGATCGTATAGAATTAGACACAAGAAAGATTTAAACATCATTGAAAGTCCTGGTTATTTCGCAAATAAAATTCTATGGTAAATTATATAAAGAACAATGAACTCTATTGTAGGATACGCTATTTATCAAGAAAAAAAACGCTACGACTTATTCAAAAAAACAGATTTCTTTGACAACCGCAAAGACAAAAATGCATTTTATGTTATCGAGACCCCGAAAGGTTGTGCAGGTTCGATCAAGCTCGGGAAAACGCAGACATCACTTGAATCGAGACTCAAGAACTATTATTCAGCTTATGGTGATACGTTCTATGTATTGTATGTCAAAATATTTACAAAAGCTTTAGCAGGTAAATACTTAAGTCTTAATGGGACGACTCCTGTCAAATTGGTGAATAACTATGAAAAAGAGGTTTTAAAAACATTGCGAGACGACAATGTAAAACCGTTGAGAAGTAAGGAATATTTTGCAAAATATACAGAAGTCTTAAACGCGATGATTAAGACAGATGAACGACTTAAACCAAACCAGAATATGATTACCGAACTTAAAAAACGCTCTAATCAACGAGTGAGGAAAAACGCAAACGAAAACCCATTTTGGAAAGGTTTAAGCTAAAAAGATAATGTGTATTAATATTAAAAATGATGTCGAAACATTCTCGAAATGATATGAGCGAACTATATGCTCATCTTTTCAAATGTGTAAAAGAATATTTTCAATTTTTGAAAGATAAACGTAGAACTTTTTATATATGAATATGATATATATAGAGAATGGATGAATTACAAGTATTGACATTTAAGAGTATGATTGATCTTCTTGAAGATTCAAGATTTTATGAGTTGTTTATCGATGAACTCAATAAGAAAGTTGATTTACCGTTTTTCAATGAAAAGACAGAACGCAAGATTTATGAAAGTGTGTATGTGTGTATTTTAGATGCTTTTAAAAATAAAAATATCAATTGATAGTATATACTAATGTTTGAAAAAGATTGTGGTTGCGGATGTAAAGGACGAAAATCTCAAGGACTAACTGGAAATCCTTTGAAAACAAAAACTATAGATAAACAAAAACCTCCATTGATAAAGATCAAAATAAAATGAAATGTATGATAATATAATGGCTTCATTTACAACGAAAACGTTCTTGAAATATGATGACTATGGAACTCCAGAAGATGCTTATCGAAATATTGAGCATATCATTGAACCTTGGAAAGATAAAGTGATTTATGAGCCGTTTTATATGGATGGACGTTCTGGACAGATATTAAGAGACATGGGTTGTACAAATGTAATACACGAAAAAGAATATGATTTCTTTGAAATGGTTAATAAATTAGATTACGACATCATTATTAGCAATCCACCATTCACAATTAAAAAAGAGATAATGCTCAAGTTGAAAGACATTAATAAACCTTTTATATTGATAATGCCCTATTCTGTATTAGTAACCCAATATGTAAGAGATTTGTATCGTGACGATATTCAAATAGTATTGCCCAAAAAGAGAATTCAATTTTACAAATTGAATGAAGAACACAACCCTGTATATAATGGTAAGTCAAATTTTGAATGTTTCTATTACTGTTATAAGTGTAATCTACCTCGAGATATTAACTGGTTGACTTGAATATGAAAAATTACAACGAAACGAAACGGAACTGTTGCTTTTAAGTATGATATTTGAAATGCTCACCAAATTTTAGTCAAGATTCATATATCAAATGGGTTGTACAAATGTAATACACGAAAAAGAATATGATTTCTTTGAAATGGTTAATAAATTAGATTACGACATCATTATTAGCAATCCACCATTCACAATTAAAAAAGAGATAATGCTCAAGTTGAAAGACATTAATAAACCTTTTATATTGACAATGCCCTATTCTGTATTAGTAACCAAATATGTAAGAGATTTGTATCGTGACGATATTCAAATAGTATTGCCCAAAAAGAGAATTCAATTTTACAAATTGAATGAAGAACACAACCCTGTATATAATGGTAAGCCAAAATTTGAATGTTTCTATTACTGTTATAAGTGTAATCTACCTCGAGATATTAACTGGTTGACTTGAATATGAAAAATTACAACGAAACGAAACGGAACTGTTGCTTTTAAGTATGATATTTGAAATGCTCACCAAATTTTAGTCAAGATTCATATATCAAAAATGAATTTTGAGTATCATATGAGAAAGTTACAGGTATTGCAAAGGTGTTGCAGAGGTGTTGCAGAGGTGTTGCAGAGCTGTGACCGTTACTAAAAAACATTTTCGAGATTTTTTCACCAAAATTTCTTTTTTATCAAATTGTCTAATTTTTCGATATCACCGAAAACTTTTAGGGTTTAAGCATTATTTTCAAAGTTATCGAAGATTTTTGCTTATTTGTGAGAATATTGGTCATATATGTGAAAGATATGAAAAATTGATGAAAATTGATGAAAATTGATGAACTATGTAAGGCTACTACCTTGGAATATCGGGGAATATCGGTTGTCCCAGAAAGGATTAAACATACACACACTCGATCCAAGCACCTTTGCCTCTGCCACAGATGATCACCGACGAAGGGCGACCACTGTTTGAGATATCACATATACTCTCAGATAAGATCACTAGAGGTGTCAAGTACTACTTAGTGCGATATGCAGGCTACGGCCCTGAGCATGACACCTGGGTCAAAGCCAAAGAGCTGACCAATGCAGCAGACATGATAGCTGCCTATGAAGGCTAAACATTATATTAAGCCTGATGCCCTTACTTCTTGTAATATATACTAATACATGTCGATCATCTATATACCTTGCTCTTAATGT
>LGRX02026881.1:0-27886 GCA_001247695.2 Cymbomonas tetramitiformis | reverse complement strand
TGTGTGAACAAACACGCAGTCAAGCACTACAAGTCAAGTGCAACACTCACATATGTCAACCGTGAAACTGTGAAGCTATACACAAGATAATACGAAGTGTTATAGCTTCCGCCGAAAGAATGTAATGACAGCCCCTAAGGTGTCAGATGTGAAATGACAGATGCTATGAACTGTCTGACTACCGAAGTCGATATCGGAGATGGCGCTGATGACAGTGAAGAAGTCATAGTAGTCGAACCGTATCGGTGATGACACAGATGATGATGACACTGTCGGCATGCCAAATCCAGCACACCACCTCGAGTGAGGTGGGCAGACCAGAATGAATACACTCATACCAATCTCCAGTCCAGACCAGAAGAAACCACAATCATGCCTGCCAGGGCTGAAAACCCCAAAAAGCCGGACAAAGTCCACACGGTCCTGGCAGGCCTATCAGCTCCCTGTCTCTAGTGCCAATCCTCCACCGGGGGAATAGAGTGCTGCTGTGCCCTGAAGGTCCGCACACCGCGGTGTCATGCAGCCGGATGCTTCGTCAGGGATAGACAAGGAGTACCCGAAGGCAGGTCCAGGTCACCCCGTCACCGTCAGACTTACAGACAAAGGAAGATGTAGGGAGGGTCACAGCGGGTGGAGGCAGAGGCTCTCACGTACGAGACAGGTGCCGGTCACGGGTCCCCGAAGGGTACATAAGGTCGCAGGAGTCAAGGTACGGCATGCAACATTCACATAACAGGTCTTGTGCATGCTTGCTAAACATCTAGGCTAACTGTCATTCTATCGGTTGTTTGTTTTCTGCATATATTCTCAAACCCAAATCATAAAGTACCTGCAACAAAGTACCTGCAAAGCACAGTCAGAAACAAAACCCAAAACAGGACAAATCAGAGGGCACTCACAGTCAGATCATGCTGCTGCTTTCTGAGTAGGCCTCCATGTCGAAAATCCAAAAGATCTGGCAGCCTGAATCACTGCCTTTTGCATATCCATGTAGCTGTCAAAGAGCATGTTGAAGTAGGGCACGGTGTTCTTGGTGGGAGGAACTGGCTTGGTGTAGGGGTCAGCCAAGTTCTTCTCCGAAGGCACCCTCCAGCATATGATCCAGCCCAGTCTGATAAAGTCTCTGAGCATATGGAATCTGACCAGAACATGCTTGATCTTCTGGGACAGTGGGATATTTTCAGCAATAGATCTGCATGCATCATTATCCAGGAGAAGAGGAACCGGAAGCTCCAATCTGGGGCAGGTTGCTGAAGCTGGAAGGTATTCTGTGCTTCTCATATTCTGATAGTCCACTGGCCTGCGGTCTGAATCTGGATAAATCTCGAGTTCATCTGTCACTGACTTGCCATCAGGCCTGACACCACCGACTCCTGTACCCGTAGGTGTAGTGTAATACAGGAGTTTAGTCAGGAGAGTCCCTGGCTGTAATCCAGGGTAGCTGAACGCAATGTCAGTGGCGACCCTCTCGGTCTCAGTGATCTCAGAATCAAGTCCAGTAGTAGAGGGTGGCTGCCCCTGAATAGGGTGTTGTATATAGCCGAAAATTTCTGTCAGCATAAACATGAGAGACACCACCCGCTGAGCTGCAGTAGATGCTGCAACATATTCTGAACCCGTAGAAGATGTTTCTGTGATTGTCTGTCTGACTGTACCGTACTGTAGAATCATACCACAGAAGAATATCACCATGCCAGAGTATGATCTAGCTGAGTTTTCCAGGTCTCTGGCAAGGTCAGCATCGGAGTACACAAACAGTGTGAGCACCCGTGCCGGCCTCTCAGGGTAATAGAAGGCCATTCTGTAGTGTGCTGTGCAGTCCAGATACTGTGCAATTCTGATAAGAGCCTTCATTGAGTCCTCTGAGGGACAGGCCACAAACTGTGACAGGTAGATAACTGCATAGTAGATATCTGGCCGTGACGTCCTGCTGTGCCAGAGCAGGGACCCAAGGATAGACCGGTAGGGTTTTACCAGAGTGAGATCAGGGTCTACTGGTTTTGATATCACCAGTTTAGAGTCCATAGGTGTACGGAAGGGTCTCTCGGGTATGTTGTTAGTTGTCATAAGGTCTTTAATCTGTCGAGACTGATTGAGGTACACCCCCTGGTCATCATGCTGTACTGTCATCTGAAGGATAGAGGATATAGGACCCAGGTGTTTGGCCTTAAAAGTTGCTCTGAAAGCGGTCCAGAAGGCCCTCTCAAGAGCCGTGGAACAGGCCATACCAAAGTCATCCACATATACCACACACATAGCCTTAACCGTAGGCGTGTAGATGTAATAGATACAGGCATCATGTGTAGACTGCCTGAATGATTGTCCCATGTATTTGAAACTGAGCATAAACTGTTTAACCATCCTCTGCCATGATGCGCCGGCAATCTTGAGGCCGTACAGCGCATATGAGAGTAAGGGCATAGCTGTAGCCCTTAAAGGTATAGCCAGAGGGAAACTGAATCCACACGGGGAACTCAAGCTTAGCATGCATAAAGGCCTGAGACACATCCAGATGTGACACCACCAGCTGGAATAGAGCTGCAAATATGAATAGCAGTCTGAAAGCTGATATCTCTGGGGTAGCCGAAGAGGTCTCCCACGGAAGATAGCCTGTAGTTCTGCTGCCGTCACCAGCCATACGGGCTTTAAATATCTGATAGGGCTTGCCTGCACCAGTAGGGTCAGGTTTGAATGGCATAGACAGTACAAATAGTGTAGTAAGGTACTGTGCATTAGCCGGAGGTGTCCCCAGCTTGAGCTTTCCTGATTAACCATATCACCAACCTCCTGATCCATAGCTTTCAGCCAGTCTTCAGACTGTGGTGAGGATAGAGCCTGTCTGACACCGTGAGGTAGCTTAATCTCTGGTGCCGAGACCTCAAGCATATGTGTAATAGTAGAGGTAGGAGCATCAGAGAGAAACTGCTCCATGCTGCTGAAACTGCCAAACATGTACTCTGCTCTGAGGTCACTGCTGAGGGTGTCAGAGAAGGGCAGGTAAGCTGCTGAGTGTGTGGACGGGAAGATAATCAGGTTGGCTGGTAGATCAATGTGCCAGCCAGCCGGCTCGTCGGTGCAGGGTTCCAGGATGACACCGTAGGGCCTCCTGTTGCCTCTGTGGGTGGAGATGAGAATAGCACTGTAGATAGGTGCTCTGATTGTCTGACGAGCCTTCACAATAGTCCAGATAGGATAGTGTTCATTGATGCCATTTAGCTTTCTGTAGCAGTCCAGATAGTGTAGAAGGTCCCGGTAGTGCCGACCATCTGATGTTCGTAATACATATCTGACCGCCATAGTCCAGGTAACTGTGCCATCTGTCTGAATAAGCTGAACACATGCGTGTGACTCCTCTCCGTCAAAGAAAGAGCCAATACCATGAACCCTCGAGCCTGCTGTGTCAAAGCTGTCACTGAATGGCTGTGGTCTGTCATAGGATGCATCAAACTCCCGCTCTGCCTGATGTGGGTCTGGAAAGGAGCCCAATATCTCTCCCATGTCCTGATGATTATGAATCCAGTGAGGCTTACCAACATAGTGTATCATATTAGTCTCAGTATCCAGGATCTTATATGCCAGAGAGCTGACTGATACACCGACAAGACGGCCTGACCAGGCCGCCCGCTGGGACTTCCTAGACATGCCAGGCTGTCTGGAGTTCCTCTGCTGCTGAGACATAATGACATAGCAATTCTGGCCGAAGGCCTTCAGTTTTGCATAGCCATAGTGATAGCCTCTGATCTGATGAAATGGTGTTGTAGAGATGTTCTTGTGAGTAGAGATATTCCATATGAAGCCAGCATGGGTGCCAGCCAGAGGCCAGTAGTCCTCGGGCATGCCAGCTGCCAGAAGTAATGCCTTAGCCATGTCTGATATTTTGCCAATGGCATTTTCTGCATGAGGGTTGTCTGTATGTACTGTAGGAGATGACTTCTGGTGTAATATACGGTGTTTTTGATAGAAAGCCACACCAGTGTCGACAACGGAGCCGGGTCCAACCCGTCTCCGATCGCCGGGTTTCAATTTTCGCCAGGTTCCGTCTCCGATGGAGCTTCAAAAATCAGGCTCCGACGTGTCCCGTATCCGTCGGAGCCATTACCACCCTGCCTCCGTCTCCGATGGAGCTTCAAAATTCAGGCTCCGATGCGCCCCGTCTCCATAGGATACATTATCCCTAAGGCTCCGTCTCCGACGGAGCTTGAAATATCTGGCTCCGACGTGTCCCGTTTCCATCGGTGCCATTATCCCTAAGGCTCCGTCTCCGATGGAACTTGAAAAATCAGGCTCCGACGTGTCCCGTCTCCATCGGAGCCACTACCCCTCAGGCTCCGTCTCCGATGGAGCTTGAAAAATAAGGCTCCAATCTAAACCGTCAAACCCGTCTTATTACAGGGCCAACGGTGGCCCTGCCTTCTAGTGTACGAACCAAATCTCGTTGACGTGATTTTATCTGCCGTTCGACACAATTTACATACCTTGACACGATTGGAATTTCCCTATTTAAAGTAGGCTGAACCATCAAAGTTACTCATTATTGATTACAACAATGGCGTCCACTGCGAGTGCTGCAGCAGCGAAGAGAAAGAAGTCTGTTCAATCTGCTCTCCCATGTGAAATCGTAAAAAAGTATCCAGGTCAACAACAGGTAGATTTAAATGTGAAAATCGACATCCCCGGCCACTGGTTCAATGGCATGTCTGCCGCTGATAAGGCGAGGTCTTTCGCAGCCACGGCTGTCGAGTACGGCAACGGCAACGCTGGAGAGAAGAATCCCTCTTTGCAGTTGCACATCAAGGGCAACTCCACCCAGAGCCGAAGCTTCCACACGTCTGTGTTGTCGTCACAACGGTTGATCAACGCCCAGCGTGCGCGTGGAGTCAAGAAGACGCGGTGCAAAAGGGTGTTCAAGTTGCACCGCATTCGCTGGGGGGTCTATACAGGATGCTGCGCCAGAACCGCCTCCTGGAGTCCGACTGGCTCTCACTGGCACAACTTCCGGTATTTGCAGTGAGGTAGCGGCCCTTTTGCCTTTTGCTGGGGAGAAATCTGTGACGAAGGATGACTCTGCGTCGGAAACTGACGGCGAGAACGTTCCTGAGGACAGTGACTCCGATGCTGATCAGGTATTATGTGATTCCTCCTTTGGCACTTTGTTTTTCGTAGCATGAAGTGTCTCATAATGGAGAGCTTTGCTCAAAGTTTTTGTAATTTGAGGTGAGTGTCCTTGGAATTGTATGTTTGAATAGGTGGAGGCCAATGTTGCGAAAGGCAAGGAGTTCCCCCTTCAACATCGTTGCTTGCGGCCTGCGGCGTGGCGGAAGAATAACGAGTTGGAGAGTGCCATGACCACCGCGTATGAGGTATCTCAAGCGTTGCAGGGGCACGAGGGTGTGGGCTTGGACAAAGAGTTCATTCTTGCGTCGGCCTTGCACAATGACCTGACTTCCACCGTGTTGCCCGTGGTGAGCGGAGTTGGTGAAAAAGAAACCTGGGATGAGGTGCACTTTGAGAACTTGTCCAGTGACGTGCAGCAGTTCCGTAAGGTGGCGGCGGAGCAAGTTGAAAGTCGTCTTCTCCAACTGGACACAGATACATTGCTGGCCTTGAAGATGAACCCCAGCATTGACTCCTCGATTACTGGTATCCTTGAGAACAAGAGTGCCATGGTCGAGTTGATGGATGCGGAATACAATCGCCGCTTGCGACACCGTGGCACTCACCTCATCGCACAACAGCCTGGTGCGGTCGCTTCCTCTATCATAGGGCAACCCAGTGCAGGTGGTGTTGATGAGGGAGCGATAGTTGCCCCAGTGCAGAAACGGCGGAAGACACTGGGGGAACTAGCTAAGATGCATACATCTTTGGGGTCCAAGGGGACCACTGGGGTTGCCACTGATGTGGTTGCTGACTCAGATAGTCGCTTGGCGGAGAAGATCAGGCTGGAGAAGGAGATGTTTATCACCCTTTGCCAGTCTGCATTGGTGGAGACTAAGTACATCAACGAGGTGACTCAGGAGTTTAATCAGCTGCTGTTCTATTGTGACCACGAGACTCAAATTCCGATCCATGCTGCTGTATTTTTTGCAGATTGCGCCTCCAAAAAGGCAGCCTCAGCGAACGTGGAGCAGATTTTCAGTGGGGCAGGGACTTTGCTCGCTGACTTTCACAGTGGTGCCATGGGTGCCGAGATGTTGGAGGCATACATGTTTATCCGTGGCAATTGGCAGTTCGAATTCCTGCGTCCTTCGGTGGAAGAGATTGTGACCGCATACACCTTAGCACACAGCAAGCAAGATGATGCTGAGTCTAGCGCAAGTGAAAGTGAAGCATCTGGTGATGAGAGTAGTTAAGTGTTGTCTTGAGCAGTTAGCGCTTTTGCGATGTATGTTTGTAGTGATACAAGGCCATTTTGTATGGTATTATGTTATAACTTATTAATTGTTTGCACCCTTTGTGAATGACGCTTTGATATTTGCCAGATGCAGTTGTGTAGGCTCCGTCTCCGAAGGGTAGAGATATGTTTAGGCTCCGTACCCGACGAGTTTTCAAAATCCAGCCTCCGCATGAAACCGTGTCCGACGAAGACCGCGAGTGTGTGGCCCCGGCTCCGATGGAGCTTAGAAAACTAGGCTCCGGAAGACTCCGTATCCGAGAGAGCCAGAGGGAAGCTGCCTCCGTCTCCGACGGAGCTTGAGGAAACAGGCTCCGTAAGTATCCGAATCCGATGGAGCTTGTGGATGCTAGACCCGTCTCCGATGGAGTCTGCATTCGTTAGGCTCCGCCCGAACCCGTCTCCGAGGGAGCCAATATGTCCCTGCATCCGTCTCCGTCCAGATGATTTTAGTCAGGATCCGATGGAGACGGTCTGGCTCCGTCGTTGACACTGAGCCACACACTGGGGGTCACCCATCTCTGGAGCACAGTCTGTACGGAGTGTTATGGACTGTGGTGCATATCCCATAGCATGTAAGCTGCCGTAGAAGTGAACCAGACAGGTGTAGTATTCTGATTTCTGGACGAAGGTGTACACAAATATGAATCTGCTGACATAGTCAATGAACTGGCATCGGTACAGGTGGCCATTGTAGCCAGCTGGGGTAATAGGTCCTGTCAAGTCAGCAGCCCACTTCTGGCCGGGCTGTATGGCCACTGATCTCAACTGGTCATGGTGTCCACAGGGCTTCTGCTTCAGCTTACTGGTACAGCATACTGCACAGAACTGAGAGCAGGTCGGCATAGCTGCTATAGCTCGCCTAGACAGCAGAGGCCGACCGAGCTGGATGCCAGGCAGGTCGTAGAGCTTAAGCAGACTGGCTGTAGAGCCGTGACCCATGACTGCATGGAACTCCACAAAGGGACTGACCCGAACAGGTGTGTTTCTGTTCCTGAACAGGATACAGATCTCAAAGGGAGTGCCATCAATGAATACTCTGTCAGGTCCGCCATCTGAGCCAGCCGGTGTCAGTGGGTGACTGGAAGCATATGTGTGCTTCCGAGAGAAGCTGAATATCCTCTTACTGCCTTTAGGATAGATGTGTAGTACCTCCATAGTGCAAGTCTTGTGCCATATCTGGTGTTGTGGCATATACGGGACAATCCAGAAGTAGGTGGTATTATGCGGGTCAAGGAGAAAGTCATGGTTGCCCTTAGTCAGCATTCTGTCAATCATACTGATACTGAAGGGAATGTTGCCATAGAAGAACTGACCCGTCCACTGTTTGGTGTGACAATCATCTGAGATAGACCAGTGCTCAAGAGCCGGATGATTGTTACCCTCTCCAACAGGCAGAGAGTCCCCATACATAGATACATCAAAAGCCGGAGTACCAAGTTTAGCTGTAGCTGTAGGAGAGCCGTGAGTAGTAGCCCATTTAGTGTACTCGCTATTACTCCACTGCCAGTCTGATGAGTCACCTGTGCGGGTCCTGACAGCTGCTGAGCCGAAGTGGTGAGAGTGCGGGCGCTGCGGCTCATCCCAGAGGTAATCCACCTGATTGTCTGTGATACGATATGTTCTGCCTGAGTCCAGGTGGGTATAGGTCATGGTAATGAAGTCTGGGGAACTGAAGCCATGCCGGAGCATAACCCGGGTAGATAGGAGTGTCCTGGCGCCTTCCTTGAAGTGGCAGCCAGGTATAGTGTACTCGTCTATCTCCCCTGACAGTATCTCTCGGCCATAGAGGTGTAGTGTACAGGTCCCGTCAGTTCGGGATACGGGACCTGTCATCACCGTAGAGAAGCCAATAGTGGCGGAGGTGTCTAGAGCTGAGATCCTGGACCTGGTGCCTGTGATATTCCCAGTGGCACCAGAGTCTACCACAATGCCATCGCCGTCCCGTGATAGTGTATAGGCCGAGACAACAGGGCTACAGGTGAACACTAGCCCAGGTGGTGGTGTGCCGTGTGCCGTCCACGTGAAGCCGAGCCACCAAGACATGTGCACCACGGCACCACCGACAGTGATCATGAGGTGTGCCAGGTGTGAGGTGGTCTCGAGGACACTGCCAGTCTGCTGCCAAGCCACGGGGCCAACACCACCGACACCTCTGTCCACTGTACTGTCGCCTGATATTGACTGGAAGTCCATGAAGAATAGGAATAGGCACTGAATGATAATAGCCAGAAAGGTTGCCAAGGCTAGAGCCGTGAGGTGTCGGGACCGCCTGCGGCGGTCCTCACTGTCTGCTGTTATAGTTGACCGGAACAGTTGTATTTGTGAGGCGGCATCGGGCGGCATACCCGAGCTGGTGAACTGGCCGTGGTCACTGTGAGAGTCTCCTGTGCCAGATCCAGAGGAGGAGTGTCCAGTCCCAGAATCTGACCATTCCCAATCACAAGAACCACTGTTCCCATTGTTACCAGCCCAAGTGCCACCATCAGAGCCCCAGTCATACAGTATCCCCGTCCCCGTCCCCTGGGCCCCTCCCCGTGGGCCCCCAGGTGACAGCAGTCTCAATCTGTCCGAGGCATCCTCCTGTCCCTGAAGCAAGTCTACATCTGCCATGGCACAGCCCAGGAAGCCGAGGACAACAAGGTGGAGACGAGAGCATGTCTGTAGAATGGCACACCACCCCTACCTACACCCCTACGCAGGGTAGGTCCAGTGACGGAGGGTGGAGGGTCATAGTGCTGTCCTTCCCCTGAGCCACGGGGCTCAGGGCCGTCGGTCTCGTCCGAGGCCTCGACCACGGACCCCGCAGGCACCCCGTGCCCGCTGGCAGGGGGGTCCGTGGCCGTGGCATATAGTCCCGCTCCTGCAGTGACAAAGCACGGGCCAGGGCCGGGAGGGAAGGGCATCACCGGAGGCGGTACTCGTGGAACCCTCGGCGTCGTTGCGGCCGAAGCCGGCAGGGTGTCGTGCCACCGGGTGGGCTGGGTGTGATCCTCACACCACAGCCTGTCCCAGTGGTCCTGCTCTCTGTCGGTGAGGCCGGGAGGAGTAGCCACCTTAACCCGTGAGGGAAGGGACAGTCGCAGCTCCACGGGAGGGCCGGGCTCCGGTCCAGTTACAGACTCCAGCTGTGAACTCCAAGACCTCGGCCCCCAAGCCCCCCCTTCCTCCCGGGTCTCACTGTGATGTTGTTCGGTTATTGACTGAAACCGAAGGTCACCTGCCAACACCATGTCAGCGAACAACCCGGAGCTAGGCTCCAGGGATGCCTCGTGTGCGAAGAGCGCTGACACGGGGTGCAAACAGGTGTCTCCATGCTCGGCATCGTCCGGTGTGTCACCCGATACAGCCGCGGCATGATCCAATGTCTGAGCGGCCCCGTATAACATCACACCTGCGTCGAGATGTGATCGGATAGACGCAGGCTGTGGGTCACACGGTGAGCATGCGATGCTCGGGTCCGCACGGTAGAACGACGAAGAATCAAGCGGTGCCACGGCAGGTGCAGAGTCCATGCGGGCAACGACCGGTGGGGTGTGCGTGGTGTCACGATCGACACCACCCACCCCGAAGCCGTAGAAATGAACTCTCCCTAGAGAAAGGGAAGAGTACGGCTCCTGAAGATCTTGTTCATTGTAGTCCGCTTCCTCCCCTGCAAAGCAAAAGGCCTGGAATTTTGCGGAAGCTTTTCTCTGAAGCCGATCCCACTCCTCATGTTGTTCCTGAGTGTAGGAGTCAGTCTCCCAAGCATCCCACTCAGAGTCAGTCCACTCCTGTGGTGCCCAAGCGGGTGCATGAGAGTCCTCATCCCCCTGGGTGAGGTAGGCGGCAAAGGACAGGGATCCGTCGTCAGGGTACGTGCACACCGACTCCGAAGAGTCACAAATGTCTGGTGTGCCGTGTTCCCAACAGACTGCCTGAAAGGCCTCCTCCGAATGCTCATAAGCTGCCTGAAAGCGAGCTGTCAGAACATCCGTGAAGGCCCCTTCGGCTAGAGCCTCGGGGTCAAGCCGCATGGAGTGTGCCGCCAGGTGCTGCATGTGTGTACAGTCTGCCTGGCGGTGCCTCCCACCACAGGACCAACAGTTGCCCATGAACTGTTTGGAACCCGGGTGGAAGGTGACTCGGGTCTTCTGCGATTTTCCTTTGCCCCTTGCCTTGCCTTTGCCTTTGCCTTTGCCTTTGCCTTTCCTGCTGATTCCCTGTGGCCAATTCCCCCCCTTGGGCAAGGGGGAGGCAGCGAATCGGAAACTCTTCCCCTTCCCCTTAAAGGGGTGGGAAGACCGAGAAGGATAGTATACATCTCGCGGGCGGGGAGGGCGCAGGTCAGGGGCTCCCCTGGAATCCAGACCGCCACGTTCACCGTGGCGGTGTCCTGCATCATTATAGAAAGCGCTAGTCAGTTGCTTCGTTTTCCCTAGTGTGTTGTAGACTCGCTGAATCGCGAGTCCACAGCTCACCAGGGTCAGCTCAGCTTGTGTTTTGACCTTCTCAATCGCATAGTCCTCGTGCACCTGTTTGTAGGTGACGGGACAAGTGCGACGAAGAAACAGACGGACCGCATCTTCCCTAGAGATGTCGAGGCTAGAGTGTTGCCCCAAGTCAGTCGAAGCGTTACTGACTGCGTCAGTGAACGCTTTGATGAACTGCTTGGGGTTTACTCCAGCCGGGACCTCTACCGTGGGTGTGAAAATGAAGTCCGTCTTGTCAAAGTCTTCAAGGTCGGGCATTACGTCCCTGACTAAGGCGGTAAGAATTACTTTGCCGTCGTCAGGGAAGTTACGGTGAGCTTCCCGCACTGAAGCGAGCGCTGGCCCGCCACAGAGATACTCCAATAACTCCTTTAGGAGTTTGTTTGGAGTTGGCATCACTGTGGCGGTCGCGTCGGACAGCCGGAAAGCATGTGCGAAGAGGGGGTTAAACCGCGTGAGACGAGAGGTTAGCTCCTCAACGAGGGAGTCAAGTAGCGAACGAGCATTCGACTCGTCGCCACAAAACCTCCACTCGTCAATGGCATCCCCCTTGCCACACAGCTTCGATTTAATTCCCCTCACAAGTGCTTCAATCTTCTGGTGGTCATCCAGAAAAGCTGCGGAATCGGAATCAAACTTCTTTTCAGCCGCTGATTGTTGCGAAAGCGCAGCCACTGGTGTGGCCACCAGTTGGTCGAATTGTAATTGCCTCTTTGAGGCACCAGCCGGATGTGCTCTTAATCTCGCTGGTGCCATCAACTGGTACGGTGTAGAGGCCATGGTGAAATTTACAGTCGCGGTGATCGAACGTTAGTCTAGAAAATCCAATAAATCAAAATGTTCGGTGATCAAGGTTCTAAAAATTGTACTAAAAAGATCTCAGCAAGAGAAAACAAATTTACACTTGAACAATCTATAAAAAAATAAGGGCAGGGGCTCAAAATGCGGGTTCAAAGGTTCAAATTTTACAGCCGCGGAGAGGGTAGGGTAAGAGAGGGTGGCGATCGTGTCGTGAGGCTTGGTGATGACGCGCGTACTGCTTCGGAGGCTGCGGCTAGCTAGACCGGTCCGCCTGAGTCCTAGGCAATTGTGCTCACGAACGGAAATTCATCCTCTCTCTCACTCTACCCCTTCCGTGACTAGTGCGTTTAGAACCTCATGCCCGGATCTCAGCCCCAAGCCCCTATAAGAGCTTTAGCCAGCCATAATTGGCGGTTCTAACAAACCACCTTAGGCCGGTGGTGGGCGCAAACCTGTGTGAACAAACACGCAGTCAAGCACTACAAGTCAAGTGCAACACTCACATATGTCAACCGTGAAACTGTGAAGCTATACACAAGATAATACGAAGTGTTATAGCTTCCGCCGAAAGAATGTGATGACAGCCCCTAAGGTGTCAGATGTGAAATGACAGATGCTATGAACTGTCTGACTACCGAAGTCGATATCGGAGATGGCGCTGATGACAGTGAAGAAGTCATAGTAGTCGAACCGTATCGGTGATGACACAGATGATGATGACACTGTCGGCATGCCAAATCCAGCACAGAATGCACCGGGAGAAAAAGAAAGGTGAACTGAATCAAAGTCGCCCTGCCGTCATACGGTTCACAGGTCCCATAGTGCCCATGACCTATCGGTGTACAAAGCTAGGAAATACTAGTGAAGTCTAAATATTCGCATGAGGAAGACTAGAACGAATCTAGGGTTGGACAACGATGGGAAGGATCAGACAGAAAAGCACTGGAGTAAACATGTAAAACCTAGTGGAGAGCAACATGAGGCATCTGTAGGCCCTATCCCTCTGAGTGACCCAAACCCTCTATCGAACCCCCATTGCCCCGCAGAGCACCACGTCCATACCTCTTCAAGTCCGCAACCTTAATTTCGTACCTCCTCCGAAGCCGGCTGTCAAAGTCATGTCCTCCTTCCACCATCTTAGCGGTATACGAACACCAAATGTCGAAAAGAAATCTCTCACCAAAGGTCTAAGTCGGCCCCTCAACTTGTCCGAAACCGTCTGACCGAGGTGGGACACCAACCATAGTCTCAGTTCTTCTGGTACCTTACCGTACAAAAAGTCTTTCCTGTGTGGCCGCAAGAACATGCTCTTAACACCCTAAGGGCGAATTCGTTTTTAGCAGTATGGGATTAGTATGAGCACGGAAACATCCACAACTGCCACGGCAGTCAATTATTGGATATATATGGGAAGTATTGGTGTCCATATTGGGGACTTGGGCGAGGTCGCCCAACCCTTCAATGTCCACCAAACTCGGTATGTCGAGTGGGGGACTTGGTGGAAAGTGCAGGGGTGTTCTGCTTGCAGATACCAAAAGCGTGCTCTATGGAGAGTGCTCTAAAGGCTTCAAATTAAGGATAAGGTATTTTTTTCATTGATATACACCATGATACGTCATCGCCCACGCATAACATCAAGTCAATAGTGGTAGCATGTTCATGGCACATCAAGGCATGGAATCGGTTGGAACAAGCAGTATCGATAGTTTTTGATTATTCCAAATTTTCAATTGATTAATAGTAATATCCTAAATTGTCCTATCAATAAATTGTGATAAAAGAAGTCAGCTATCGATTGATTGTGATTTTTACATTATATTATCAATTGATTGCAATTCTAGCAAATGCACATCAATTGATAGTGATTCCTACCGAGGCAATATCAATTGATATGATACCCCAAAATTTCTACCGAGGCTATATCAACCAAGGCTCGGTATCGTGATTTTTTGAACTTATCAAATAACGATGAATAAGTCAAATTTTATAATCGAACGATAACGATAATTTTTCGAACCTATCGACTGAGAACGATAACGATACCTATCGATACCATTCATGATAACCAATTGTGCCCTAATGGGTATCAGATTTTGGGTTTTACCAATCCTATCACAACAAACAATATATCATTGTGTTCGTCTATGAATGAGCTGTATGTATGCAAAGTTTCGGCCGGAGAGACCTCGTGCAGCAGCAGCTTGTGTCTCAAGGAGTTCTTGCTCTTCCTTGAACCGCTGCCGGAATTCGCTGATCAAGGTCTCGAGGCCGGCTAGATTTTCTACCGGCTCCCAAGTGTCGTGTTTCGCATCTGGAAAGTTCTCCCAGCCAACAAGCCATTGCGCGTTGCCTTTTGCCACCCGCTCTGCCTTAATCTCTCGCACGCTGTAAACGATATCATCACTGCCAGCAGGGTCGAAAGGGGTTTGCTGCGTCCGTTTGATAGGGCCTTTCCCTTGGGCGACGAGTTTCACATGGTTAGGCTTACTTCCACGTCCACGTTTACCCATCTTGATTCACACAGGCAGTCGATAGTTCGTCAATAGTCGTGACACTCCGTCACACTGTAAATTGAGGTCCTCGCGGCCAAAAAATTTGATTTTGGAATGCCACCAAATCGAGTCGAGAGCCACCAAATCGAGTCGAGAGCCTCCAACACGCCCCCTCCAATCTGAGGATGGGTGTCATTTGCATGTTTATTGGTTCATCTCAAACACACTTCAGCGAACCCAAATTAGAGACGAATGAAAAGCCTAGAATTCAAGAATGAAGGATCGGTTAGGGAGTTATATACTGCATATCGATATGTGATTGCGTGTCACGCGCAAATATCAATCGATTCTGATATGTCCCACGGTCACGATCAATTGATTGTGATAATGCAAATCGAGAATCGATCGATGGTGATAATTCGGATTAGGCATCAATCGATTGTAATTCTCGGAGGTGGGTATCAATTGATTGTAATAGTTTGATTGTGTATCAAATAGGCATCAATTGATTCTGATATTCTGATATATCGATGGTATCAGAATATCAAACAATCGATTCCATGCCTTGTGGCACATGCCCAAAAATGCCCCCAGCAGCTCCTCAACAGAATTTCCTTAAGTATGGTGATGGTGGGTCACGTATATTCATGTGTGCACATACGGTGTGAGTGATAATGAGGTGCCATATCATCCACCTAGTTCCATAATATAAGGTATACGAAGAATCGTGGCAAATGGATGTCTAGAACTTGAGTTACTGCCGAAAACGTGAAAATAAATTCCTAGAAAACAGGATCAGTATGAGCAGTATGGCAATTCGCCCTTAAGGTGTTAACCATATACTGGAATATCCTAGTTCACTAGATATCAGAAACTCCCGAACTCTGTGGATAAACTCATAAGATAAATAAACCCTAAGCTAGATATACCCGGAACGGTCTCGGACGGTTTCGGAGTCTAGCCTACCTGTGACACAGTGTGTGTCACAGCACGAACCTATAGATCAGTCAGCAGTCCAGTGTTGGTCCTGCTAGGAGTCTGTCATAGGGGCCTGACCGGGACTCCCGGTCAGGGCTGCCTATACAGATTTCAGCACACCACCCCAGCACTGTGGGTGGTGACTGTCTAGGAGAGTCAGATAAATCAAGATAAGTTGTTAGGGCAGGAGCCAGGTTGGCAGACCTAACTGCTAATCCAACTGTGCAATTCTGAAACACAAATTGGAAACCCTCTAGCTAGCACAGGTGCAGAAACCTACGGGCGTTGTGCACCCGCTAAACAACTGAAAAGCACCGAGCTAGCAAGCCAGAAGATAACTTGTAGATGTCAAAAGCAAAAGCATAAACCAGAAAAATCGTTGAAGTCACCGGAGTTCCGCACACCACCATGTCGGTGTGCATCCGGAGTGAACAAGAAGTCAATCGACAGCACCAAAGTAGTCAGCGGTGGTCTCCATCAAGTCAGACCCGAAGGGAGGGTTCCCGAAAGGACCTCTCTCATGGAGCGAGCCACACCGTAGAAGAAGGCCATGTCGAAACTCAAATCTGCCTGAGCAAGGTCTTGAAAGAGGTCAGGGGGCTCAGGCGGCTCAATCGGTGGCACATTGTCAGCCACAAAGAAACCCTGAGCCGGGATCACCGATCCAACAAATTCATTCGTGGAGAAAATTGACGGAGTCTCCCAATCGAGATCACCACCAGGCGAAGGCAATCCCGCAGCCGACTGAGCATCGGGCACGGCTGCCACTCCCATGATTGAGATGCAAAGAACGAGGGAAAGGAGGAAAGGAATTCCCCATGGCCCAACCGTGGCAGGAAAGCCCCAGGGCGGCTTCCCACAACCGTAGGTCCTCTGCTCGTCCGCAGGTGGCCCGGACACATGATTGGCCGACGGAGGCGCGCCTCGCGGCTTCAGCCGGAAGCTGCCGTCGGCAAAGTCCTCGTAGTCGTCGGTGTCGTAGCCGGTGAGGTCAACCGGCGCGATCGCGGCGTGGTTGACAGTCTGAACGAATCCAGGGAACTCACCGTCCGTCGTGGCAGTCACCCGCGCCGATTGAAGCGGCACGGGCTTCGCATCCTCCTCCTGCGAGACAGGTATAGCAGGGGCCGGCACGGCGGATGCCAATGCCGCCGCACCACCTGCCGGAACCTGCTCCTCCGGCATGTTCCCCGCTGCCGCGGGGCCGCACACCAGAGCAAGGCTCTATATCGATATTTCCGATAACCGATACTATCGATATATCGTATTTATCGCCGATTATCGGATTGCAATATCAAACTATCGATTGTGCAGGTTTTGATGTTCCATATTTTATTTATAACAAATTACATATAAATGCCCAAATAATCGATTATTTATCGATTGTGCCGATTATCGATACCATTTTTCGGATATCGGATAGTATCGATATCAAAAAACCAAACCGATATAGAGCCTTGCACCAGAGCCGATGCATGCGGCTCGAGAACCGCCGGTGGTGGGAAGGATGCGTGGGTGTAGTGCACCTTGCAGTTTGCCGCGGCATGGACCTCCGCGGCGAGATCGTCCAGCCGCTGATGAATGGCGTCACCTGCGGGCTTGTCGGCAGGCGGCTGCGGCTCCACCGTGAAGCCGTAAGCGGACACGTCGACCCCGCCCACCGCACCCGCACAGAGTACCGCAGGCGGCCCGTACGTAGATGCCGCAGTGGCAAACGCCTCAGCCCCATCATCCGCCGCCTACTGGAACAGGGCACACATGGCCAACGCACGCACCCCCTCCGCGTCCTCCTCGTCGATGGGAATGCAGAATGCCGTGGCCGAGTGCGGGGGATGCTGACGCCCGCCCAACGGACAGTCGCGGTAGAAGTGGTACTGCTCACCTTTTCCCGCCTTCTTGCACCTCCCGCAAAAGGGCTTCGCCTTCGCTGGTCGTCACGGTCGAAACCGACCGCAGGCAACGGGTGCGTGCCGACACGGAATCCCCGCTGCGCACCGCGCTGCTGCCGCTGCGGTTGCTGCCGCTGCGGCTGCTGCCGCTGCTGCAGCGCCGGTGGCGCGTCCGTCCCGCGCTGCTGCCGCAGCAAATCTTGAAGCTCGTTGATCTTGTTGAGGAGGGCGCCGTACTCGGTGCTGGAGAGCTGCGCAGAGATGCCGCTCTTGCCCGAGACTGCCTCCCCCCCTACAAATTTTGGAAACCCCAGTGCATATGTACCCGACATGTACCGGGGACGTGTACCCAACGTGTACCCAACGTGTACCCAGCGTGTACCCAGCGTGTACCCGACGTGTACGAAAACAGTAAAAAACGGGGTCTGGTACATGTCGGGTACACGTGTACTCTACCTTGTACCGACGTGTACTTGCTCGCGGCGCGGCATGCGTGCCCGGCATGTACCCGCGACGAGGTACATGCTGGGTGCATGCGTCTGTGTATGTACCTTTTGCCGCCTGCGCATGTACCCGGCATGTACGCATGTACGGGTACATGTGTACCGCATATGTACTCAGGTTACCGTTGGATGTTACCGTTACTTGTTACCGTTGGATGTTACCGTTGGGACACCCGGGGTACATGGTGGGTACATATGTACTCAAGCCAGGTACATATGTACTTCTTGATATAAACATGTCAGGTGCAAATGTACCCGACATGCACCTACGCACCAGGTACATGCCGGGTATGAGTGTACGCAGATTAGGTACATATGTACTTATTAATACTAACATAATTGGTGCATATGTACCCCGCATGTACAATTGAGTGAGGTACATGCCAAGTGCGCATGTACGCAGGCCAGGTACATATGTACTTATTGATATTAACATGACTAGTGCACATATACCCCGCATGTACCTTTGATTGAGGTACATGTCGGGTACGCATGTACGCAGGCAAGGTACATATGTACTTATTGATTTTAACATACATGGTACACTTGTACCCCGCATGTACCTTTGATTGAGGTGCATGCCGGGTACGCATGTACGCAGGCCAGGTACATATGTACTTATTGATATTAACATGCATGGCGCACATGTACCCCGCATGTACCTTTGATTCAAGTACATGTCGGGTATACATGTACGCAGGCCAGGTGCATATGTACCGGGCATGCACTAGTTAATGCATGTGTATGCGTATTCATCGGGTACATTTGTACCCAGCATGCACTACAAGGGAAAACATTGTGGGTGCACTTGCACCAGACATGCACTTCAGCACAACAGTAAGGTAAAGCAAGCTTAGTTTATTTACATATCTATTTACAATGTTCCTATCTATTTTCTACTTCCCCTTTTCTGCTTTTTCGCCGGCTGCTCCTCTGCTAGCTTCTCCACGGCCCTCTTGCCCTTCACCTTGAGGGAGACGGCGGGAGCATCGTCGACGGCGGGAGCATCGTCGACGGCTTTCATGCCGATCATCTTGTCCCGATTCTTCTCGGCCTTTTTGACCCACTCCTTCGGGCCGCCAGAAAATTAAAAAGGAAGGTCCACGTCCCTTTTTTCGTGGTTTCGTCCACCACGAAGCGGTGGATACAAAATTGTTGGGGGACACAAATGTCCCCCACGGCCACCACGCCGTTGTGGAGGTCATTCACCACTTCAGGATCGGAGACCTTTGCCGTGACCCCCAGCTGCTCTGCAGTCTCCGTCGCTAAAGCCTGCATGGCTGAGGTCGCATGCGGGAGGAGGTCTGGGTCGAGCAAGGTCCAATGGGCCTCCAACACCTACGCGTAAAACAAACAGTGCAAAAGTCAGACAGCGTACACATGTACCGAGCCTGTACTGCAAAGCAACACGAAGGGGGTACACGTGTACTGGGTATGTACCTTTAAGGACACCCACCCATCGGGGAGGCCACCCTCCACCACCGCCTCCAGATGCTTGACCTTGGTGCCTTTCTCGTTGTCAAGCACCATGGCCGTCACCAGGGGGGTGTGGAGGAGTGGGCCGTGCGGCTTGTCCTCGGAGTACCAAACGGTGTCGTCGATGTCAACACCACCCGCCTCCCACCGCTTCTCCTCGGCCTCCACGTCCCACCGTGCACCGCATGCCATCAGGCAGACGATGTCCCCTATCTCCAAGGGGACCACATCCTGCTGGACATACGCATGTTTGGCTACTTGAGCTTCAGCTTGAGCTTCACCATCAGCCTCTGCCTCGTCCTCCTCGCTCTCATCGTCCGTCCCCTTCCCCTTCCCCTCCTCGACCCCCTTGTCCTTGCCTGAAGATCGGGCTGGGGCAACCTCCTCTTCCTCCTCCTCCTCCTCCTCGTGCCCCTCCAGTAAGTCCCTCAATATGAGGGACTTCAGCTCTGCTCAAGACACAAAAGCAATCACACAGGCATTCTACGGTCAGTTGTGGATTCCGCGGAATGTCGCGACATTGCCCGTCACTTCCGCAACGTCTTTCTCGAAGAAAATCTCAATAGCACCCTCGGACATTTCGTGAAATATCGACGGCTGTATCTGGATGGTTTCGACCTAGTAATGCATTCTACAACCGGAGATCTTTTGCGACAGACATCGTGCAGTGGAGATCGATACTCTCTCGATGGCTCTCCAATAGCACCCTCGTATGACACCGCGGGAAGACGTGAGTGAGGCCACTCGAACAGGTTGCGCTCAGGACCTGTGAACCACTTTGGTGAGGCCACCTCTCGAAAGTGGTGCACGAAAGTGGTTCATACAATTCACACTGCTGTAACCCGTAACGCGCCGGGTATTCTGAATTATTTATGACATAATTGCATATAATTTAGATTTGGGATCTGCCGTTTCCCGATATTCAACGCGGATGAATACGTGGCACATTGTGGCAGTCCGATCAAAACATTTGCTACGGCCAAAATCGCTCCCATAATCTATGACGATGACGATGACACCCGAATGGTGTCATGGCATAATGATTAGGTTAAACACGGCCAGTGTCGGCTTTTACAGAATCGTGTCCGTTTTTGCAATTCCTGTCCGTTTTTGCAGTTCTTAACAGTGGTGTGTGTTTTTTTCAACTTGCAACTTTCCAACCGCGATACGCACGATATGCCTAAGCGCAAGTCTAAGCACGAAAACTTGAATGACGCTGAGATGATGGCTTTGCAAACGCCACAGCGATCCCAACGACGGACTCGTGATTCTCATGAAGCGAGTTTCATGAATAGCCCATCCGCCTTTCATGAGTGCGTGGAAGTTGAATACCTCCCCGCCATCAAGCCAATAAACAAAGAATGGACACGGAAAATATTTGATGATGTTCACGCGGATAAAGACTGAGGTACGAGTAAAGCGCACTGTTGTTCCAAAAGAACAAGTGGCTTTACTCGCTCGTAGACAGCTTTAATCCGACGAACTTTATGCACGAAAAGAAGATCAAAAGCCGAACATTTGTCGACTTGTTTGCCGCGGGTTCCGAGATAAATCTAAACTTGAAACCAGTTTTAGAAAGTCGTTTCGGAAAGGCCGAATTCAAGTTTATTTCAGTGGATAGTGACACTAAGTCGAAAGCAAAAAATGTGAAGGGCTGGGTCCCTATGAACATCTTTCGTGTGCACGATAACTGGAAAGTGTTGGGTCAAAACGTCATTTGTGCACCGCCTACAAGTGGAATGAGTGACGCGGCTATCATGTACTTCGCAGAACACTGCAAGGATTTCTGCGCGTTTTTGGTGCCAGACATGTGGCTTGCTGACCGTGCCTATCCACTTCGACGAATGTGGTGGGCGAAAAAGCAAGAAGACAAGCTCATTTACGAGCTCGAGGGTGTTCAAGGCATGCGCTGGATTGTGTGTGTGAAAGAGAAGCGCAAAGGCCAAGATCTCTTCGCAAAGACTGGTGTGCAACTAAGTGCTACAGTAATCACTCACCTTTAAGAAAACCGGAGATTTGGGGTCAGCCAGCTAATTCCACCAACTTGCGTACCCTTCCCCGCCAGCGCCAGCGTCCTATGGAATCGGTAAGAATTAGCAAGTATTTTCTTTCAATCAGCCAGCAATTCTCTTAAAAGTCCAATGATACACACTTAAAAAGGCGACATTTTCAAAAATTTCCGCCTGCGGCGCCAGCACCCATATTTCTTATTTTCGAGGATTCCATAGCTCAAAAAAACCAGCCAGCTTTTCTCGACAACTTCGGTACCCCCCCCCCAAAAAAAGCTGGCTGGTTTCTTATCGCCGGGTTTTCTTAAAGGTGAGTGATTACTGTAACCTCGCAATGTGTGGGGCCCCACTTGGGCTGAATGTCTACGGCAATTACTTCGCTGTTGGGAAACTGCTTAGTAAACTGCCTCTCGACTGACCCGGTCCCACTGAACAATACGAGAATTTTAGACTGGCCGACTGGCTCCTTCTCAAGTGCTGCGGCTCCGTTGACTGGAGGCAGGGTGCCCTGAACAGATACTCTCGCGAAAGTTCCTACAGTACTTCCTCGTCAAACCTCTCCTCTGGCACCCATGGCATTGCGCCGTCTACCTTGAGCTCCTCTGAAAGTGTGGTCCACATTGCTCCTGCGGATTCGTCGCGCCTCTTACGGACCCTAAGCTTCTCTCGCTCCACTCTCTTAGCCTCGATCCTCTCAAACTCCAACAACGCCCGGTTGGGAACGCCGGGCCTGCCGGCTCCGTCCCACTCCAGATCCTCTCGGGTCTTCCACTCGTTCTCACTGCGGGGCATCCCTGTCCACTTGACTAGGTACTCCGTCCACCTCCTGCCCTGACGCTGGCGCGTACGCGAACGCTCCACCCTCTCGACGTGGGTTTCCTTGCGCCCACTGACGTCCAACGGAGGAGGGGGATCTCCTTAGCTCTCTCGACAAAGCGGCTACTCGACTCCACCGGCGAAAGCCGGTCCACGGTGAACACATCGTGCACTTTCCACTGCTTAGGCGTCTGCAACCTATAGGCCGACGGTGCGCCCCTATCGCTCGCGGGAAGGGCCATCTGCCTGTCGTTGTGAAAGACTTCCAGCACCCGAAGGGGTCCGAGGCGCTTCTTAAGCAACTTCTTGTGCAACCCGCGGTCGCCCGGCTGGGTGAGGTACGTGGCGTCTACCCAAACCTCATCACCTACTGCGCAACTCCTGGCCTTGTGACGCGCGTCGTACTGGGCGATCTGCTGCTGCTGAGCCAAGAGCAGCTTCTCCCTAGCGAGCTGCAACTGGCGAACAAATTGGCGGGCTGTCTCATGGGCTGTACCCTTTTTTTACTGCTGCGCCCCTCCCCCCCTTAGCTCGGCCTCTCTGTGATGCAAGTGCTGTCTCCACGAAGAAGTCTAGCTGAGAGGCCGGAGCATGGCCGTACGTCAGTTCAAAAGGGGTGAAGCCCGTGACGGCGGAACGAGAGTTATTGATGGCGTACTCGACCGGGGTACACCACAAATCCCAATCGTGCTGGTTGGCGTCGACATACGCGCGTAACATACGTTCGACCGTGTGGTTTGTGTGCTCTGCCTGCCCATCACCTTGTGGGTGGTACGGCGTGGTAGAGGCAATCTGGACTCCCATCAACCGGTGTAGCTCGAGATGCATTTCATCTCTGAAGCGGGAGTCCCGATCACAGACGATCTTCATGGGAGCGCCGTGCAAACGCCACACTTGGTCGAAATACATGCGCGCGATCTGAGCAGCCGAGCTGTCAGCGTAAAGCATGGGGACTACGTGCACCATCTTGGACAGCTTGTCCGTGAAGGTAGCAAACGCGTCGTACCCTCGCTCTGTGCGAGGCAGCCCAGTGACGAAGTCGATACTAACCACTTGCCACAGTCTTACTGGGACTTGCAGGGGGTTAAGCTGACCGTCTGGATACCCGTTGCGTGGCCGGGTCTGCTGGCACACGACGCAGGATTTGCACCAGTCGGTGACATCCTTGCTCATGCGTGGCCACCAAAAACGACGGGATACCCTGTCCAGTGTCTTATCCCTTCCTGTGTGCCCTGCTGCCGGGGACTCGTGTGCCTCGCGCATCACCAACTCTCTAAGGGGGGAATCCTGAGCTAGCACCAGCTGATACCGCCCTTCTGCCACTCGCCAAATCATGTCGTCTACCATGCGAAACGTGTCTGTTCTCTGATGTGGGGCTGCGATTAGTTCTTCTCTCAACGAACTGAGGTACGGGCTGCGTTCGTATTCCGCTTGCAAGGCGCGGACGAACTCATCAGCCTTCAGTGGTCCCGACGCTGCTCTGACTTTTGCTGCAACCCCTGTAGTGACTAAAGGCTCGTCGGGTTCCGTCTCACTGTCCTTTCGCGCAGGTGGCGCTCGGGGCTTTGCCCTACTGGCTGCTGGGGCCCAAACCAGAAGGACCGGCCAGCGCAGCGGGGGCCGACCTCCATCGGGAGACTCGAAGAGGTGGTTGGGACGACCTTTTCGTCCTTCATATCAAAGACTTTGACCGGATGAAGCCCATATTTGGGGTGAATCAACCGCCTCCAGGGAGCGTCATAGTCTGGTAGAAGGAACATTGCCGAGGTGTTTTCCGGATCGGCGCGCCACTCAGCAAGGAAATGCCGAAGAATTCTTTCTATCAAGTCCGAATCCTTCGTGTAAGGGGGGTTACACCAAACGTGTTTCCCGCGCCACTTTTCCTTCAAGCAGTCGGTCCAATAGGTGTCAACCTGCCGGTTAACGCCCATGGAGTCGCAACACGCGTCAACGTCAAACATCCCGTACTGGGCCGCTATCTCCTCAAAGCGCTCCCTGATCAGCTTCCAGTCCTGGCGATCCACGACCTGGTCGTAGTGGGAGCTACCTTCTGGGTCAGGTGCCTCTCTGGCTGCCTTCGGATGACTCTGGGTCTCGGGATGGGGGGACTCGTCGGTTTCCGGTGCTTCTCTCGCTGCCTCCGGATGACTCTGGACTTCTGCTGCGGCCTGTTCCCTAGCTCGGTCTGCTCTACTGGTCATGACTGCTAGCGATTCGGCATCCCTTAAGGACTTCTCGCCTACTGCTAGGGTGTCATCAGCTGCGTCCAGCCAGAGGGCCGGCGTCTCTACCCACGTGAGCCCGTTCAGATGGGTGAGCTCACCAATGACCGGTGCCGGACTGGTGGGAGGGAAGGATTCGTCCTCGGAATCACTATGACGCTAGGCCTGCTACGACATCGTTGGGGGAATCCTCGTCGGAATCTCTCCCCCCTTGTTGCAAGCCGACGCGCCAAAAGACCCATCGGGGGCGAGGTAGACAACGAAAGCTTGCTCCTCTTTGTTTCGGAGGGCCCGCAGGTCCCGACGAGCTCGACGTTGACTCAAAATGACTCCCTGTACCAGTGCCATTGCCGTGTCCTTGGGGCGACTGGGGTCCGGGGACCCCGGCGAACAGCCGGTGATGACGACCTCTTACCTGCCCTTGGTGAACCGGACCGAACCCCAATTCTTATAATCCAGTGTAACTGGGGAAAGGTTTGCCAGCCAAGGACCTCCCAAGATGACATCCACCTTGAGGTCAAGGGGCATCACCCACACTGAGAAATAAACGTGGTAAAATGGTGGTAAAATGGTGGTAAATTGTGGTAAATTGGTGTTTTACCACCATCATACTAATAGTGGCGGTATAAATCCCGTGGGTAATTTCCTATTGGTAACGTGGAAGAATTCTAACACGATTTTACCACATTTACTTATAGCGCGGTAATTATATATTACTGTTTACCATTGATGTATATAATTTACCATGGTACCCCCCTACGACCGGTAAATTGACCCCCAATGGTAAAATTACCACATATGACCGGTAAATTGACCCCCAATGGTAAAATTACCACATATGACCGGTAAATTTACCACGGTATGACCACGGGTGGACACGTGGCAGGCAGGATGCACTATGAGGCCACGTGTGCAAGATTAGTGCAAGTGGCAAGCAGGCATGGAATGTTACATAACTGTTACCAGAAATGCTATGCTAGGATCTTGCAGGCGGCATACTAGCTAGGAGGGTCCAACTATGTCTATCAATACGGCGTGCTATATTTGCAAAAGCTAATTTCATACGTTTTCTGCATCGGAGATCTTGCAGCTTTCCGCCAAGCCGTCTTCCAAATTCCCCGCCTGTCACACATGCAACCCAGGGCATCCATCCCGCGACACACCCTACCTTAACCATTAGCTGAGTCACGCTTGAATAATCACACACAACCACTTCCCAGCACAGGCCAGCACCGCGGCCGCCATAGCCAACACACAACGCGCCTCCCGTTTCATGGCACCGCCACCCCACCTGACCCACGTGTGTGTCTCACCGCCGTCGCCAACCCCCTTGGCCGCTGATTCGCGACCGCAGAAGAAGCACGCACAAGCGCTAACAAGGGTTAGTATCCACCCACCCCGCGCCTGATTCGGCGCGAAGTGGGATAGACACCCTTGATTGATCACACAGTCATGTCCACTCCCCACCCCAAGCCAACACCGCGCCACGCTCCTCCCGTTTCATGGCACCGCCGCCCCACCTGACCCACGTGTGTGTCTCACCGCCGTCGCCAACCCCCTTGGCCGCCGATTCGCGACCGTAGAAGAAGCACGCACAAGCGCTAACAAGGGTTAGTATCCACCCACCCCGCGCCTGATTCGGCGCGAAGTGGGATAGACACCCTTGATTGATCGCACGATCATGTCCACTCCCCACCCCAAGCCAACACCGCGCCACGCTCCTCCCGTTTCATGGCACCGCCGCCCCACCTGACCCACGTGCGTGTCTCACCGCCGTCGCCAACCCCCTTGGCCGCTGATTCGCGACCGTAGAAGAAGCACGCACAAGCGCTAACAAGGGTTAGTATCCACCCACCCCGCGCCTGATTCGGCGCGAAGTGGGATAGACACCCTTGATTGATCACACAATCATGTCCACTCCCCACCCCAAGCCAACACCGCGCCACGCTCCTCCCGTTTCACGGCACCGCCGCCCCACCTGACCCACGTGTGTGTCTCACCGCCGTCGCCAACCCCCTTGGCCGCTGATTCGCGACCGCAAAAGAAGCACGCACAAGCGCTAACAAGGGTTAGTATCCACCCACCCCGCGCCTGATTCGGCGCGAAGTGGGATAGACACCCTTGATTGATCACACAATCATGTCCACTCCCCACCCCAAGCCAACACCGCGCCACGCTCCTCCCGTTTCATGGCACCGCCGCCCCACCTGACCCACGTGCGTGTCTCACCGCCGTCGCCAACCCCCTTGGCCGCCGATTCGCGACCGCAGAAGAAGCACGCACAAGCGCTAACAAGGGTTAGTATCCACCCACCCCGCGCCTGATTCGGCGCGAAGTGGGATAGACACCCTTGATTGATCACACAAGCATGCCCACTCCCCAGCCCAAGCCAGCACCGCGCCACGCTCCTCCCGTTTCATGGCACCGCCGCCCCACCTGACCCACGTGTGTGTCTCACCGCCGTCGCCAACCCCCTTGGCCGCTGATTCGCGACCGCAGAAGAAGCACGCACAAGCGCTAACAACAAGGGTTAGTATCCACCCACCCCGCGCCTGATTCGGCGCGAAGTGGGATAGACACCCTTGATTGATCACACAATCATGTCCACTCCCCACCCCAAGCCAACACCGCGCCACGCTCCTCCCGTTTCACGGCACCGCCGCCCCACCTGACCCACGAGTGTGTCTCACCGCCGTCGCCAACCCCCTTGGCCGCTGATTCGCGACCGCAGAAGAAGCACGCACAAGCGCTAACAAGGGTTAGTATCCACCCACCCCGCGCCTGATTCGGCGCGAAGTGGGATAGACACCCTTCTCACACGCGCCTCCCCACCCAGCCAACACCGCGCCCCCGTTTCATGGCACCGCCGCCCCACCTGACCCACGTGTGTGTCTCACCGCCGTCGCCAACCCCCTTGGCCGCCGATTCGCGACCGCAGAAGAAGCACGCACAAGCGCTAACAAGGGTTAGTATCCACCCACCCCGCGCCTGATTCGGCGCGAAGTGGGATAGACACCCTTCTTATATCACACGCGCCGAATCCCCAACCCAGGCCAACACCGCGCCCGCCACAGCCAACACGCACCGCGCCATGCCTTTTTTCCTTTTTGCCGCACCGCCTGATCCGGCGCACTCATGAATAAAGTGTCCGGTGGCATGACGTCGCGAGCAGCGCGCACCTAAGCCTGCCGGGCCTCCTGTGCTGAGGACGTGGTCATAGCGCACCTGGTGCCAGAGAGTACACGCCAACCAGCGCATACTTGGTTCCCTGAGCCACGACCCCACCCCCACAACGAAATTATATCTTCAACCCTGAGCGCCCATCCCAAAGGTTCGGGGATCGGTGAGCGAACGTGGCACGGGAAGTGCGCCATCCGCAGCATGTTCTATACCGACTGCCTACCCGCCTCTCACGTCAAACATCTGGAAACCGTGGAGGGCGCTTCAACCAGATGGCAAACCTCTAGCAATATGTGCTTATGGAAGTTGTGAGTCACTGCCCGAGGACGAAAACATTCAGCAGGGGCATAGCAAGGGCAAGGGCAGGTTGTGGAGACGGGAGGACTCACCGCCGGGTTGAGCATCGGCCCGAGGAGGTTGAAGGTGGTGCACACTTTGAGGGACTTGCGCACGGGTGCAATATGCTGCTCTCGGTGCGCCATCACCCCCTCCCACAAACAAAGCGCGTCCCTTCAGGCTTGCTTGAAACACTCAAGCCCACTTAGTTTCCGAGCGGATAGCACTGGCAGGCTAGCCGCCATCACAAAATGGCCTTGAGAATGGCACACTATCGCAACCTGAGATGAAGAGCACTAGGGAGGAGCGAAGGCCACATAG
>LGRX02026880.1:0-33511 GCA_001247695.2 Cymbomonas tetramitiformis | reverse complement strand
AGTTGCGGCCGCCCACGGCAGCGAGCTGCCCCAGCATCGGCGCCGAACCGCGGCCGCCCACGGAAGCGAGCTGCCCCAGCGGCGACGCTAAGCCGCGGCCGGCCACGGCAGCGAGCTGCCCCACCAGCGGCGCTGAACCGCGGCCGGCCACGGCAACAAGCTGCCCCAGCAGCGGCGTTGAGCCGCGGCCTCCCACGGCAGCGAGCTGCCCCAGCAGCGGCGCTGACCTGTGGCCGCCCACGGCAGCGAGCTGTCCCAGCAGCGGCGTTGAGCCGCGGCCGGCCACCAGCAGCGGCGCTGATCTGCGGCCACCCACGGCTGCGAGCTGCCCCGGCAGCGGCGCTGAGCTGCGACCGCCCACGGCAGCGAGCTGCTTCAGCCGCGGCACTGAGCTGCGGCGGCTCAAGGCAGCGAGCTGCCCCAGCAGCGGCGCTGAGCTGCGGCCGCCCACGGCAGCGAGTTGTCCTAACAGCGGCGCTGATCTGCGGCCGCCCACGGCAACGACCTGCCCCAGCAGCGGCGCTGAGCTGCGGCGGCTCAAGGCAGCGAGCTGCCCCAGCAGCGGCGCTGAGCTGCGGCCGCCCACGGCAGCGAGCTGCCCCACAGCCCCAGCAGAGGCGCTGAGTTGCGGCCGCTCACGGCAGCGACCTGTCCCAGCAGCGGCGCTGAGCTTCGGCCGCCCACGGCAG
The DNA here is from genome assembly GCA_001247695.2 of Cymbomonas tetramitiformis. Taxonomy (NCBI): domain Eukaryota; kingdom Viridiplantae; phylum Chlorophyta; class Pyramimonadophyceae; order Pyramimonadales; family Pyramimonadaceae; genus Cymbomonas; species Cymbomonas tetramitiformis. The sequence continues at coordinate 32,822 of LGRX02026880.1, read as the reverse complement.
CGAGCTGCCCCAGCAGCGGCGCTGAGCTGCGGCCGCCCACGGCGCGAGCGTCTCCAGCGGCGCTGAGCTGCGGCCGCCCACGGCAGCGAGCTGCCCCAGCAGCGGCGCTGAGCTGCGGCCGCCCACGGCAGCGAGCTGTCCCAGCAGCGGCGCTGAGCCGCGGCCGCCCACGGCAGCGAGCTGCCCCAGTAGCGGCGCTGAGCCGCGGCCGCCCACAGCAGCAAACTGTCCTATATCTTTCCTACGGTGTAGGGTGGGGATAGGGTTTCCTTTTATCATTGCATATCTGGCCCCCGAACTTATCACATGTTGTGTGTTTATTTGTGGTCCGTGCTCACCGTGATTTATTACACCCATATTATTGTTGTCTGTTACTACTGTATTCTCACTTTACTTTCCGGTATTCTGCAGGTTCGTCTGTTATGGTTATCTCGGGTGGTGTGGTCCTTCGGCGGGCTATGTTCGATGGCGAGATTTTTAAGTGTTATGTCGCCCCGTAGTGGGCTTAGGATCACAGCTTGCTTAAGTGGGTATGTGGGTTAAGTGGGCTTAAGTGGGGTTAATAAGTGGGTATGATTTACTGCTCAACAAGGGGGTTAGGATGATTGCCTTTGTACCAGTGCCAGTTGCACTGATCGGGTACTCTAGACAGTTGTTCAGGCACGATGCAGGGCAGCTAGGATCTTTAGCCCTCACATAGTTCGGGTTGGTACGATGCCCCTTTATAGGCACAGACTCAGGCGGGATTTTTGCTCTACTTTTCAGTTGTTCTGGCCTCTGTCGCAGGTTCAAGGTGCGGATGACAAGGGTGCTATTGATTTTCCTGATCGTAGCTCTATCAGATTTCCGGGAAATAAATAACTTGATTTCCCTGTTTTCTACGCTTGATGCCTGCCCGCCGTGATTTTGATTTTTCCACGCTTCCAAGGTGATGATTTCGCTTCGGTTGACCCAGAAGCGATGACAAAGTAGCTGTTACTTGGGCAATTGCGGTTACATACCTTGCATGATTTGTGCACTGGATATTTGCACGTACACCGTTGTGTGCATACGTAAGTGTAGCGTACTGGTGCGAGGCACGTCCCACCTCTGGTTGAGAGGTGGAAAGGGCTCGGCTCCCTTGTAAATTAGCCTCACTCAACTTATAATTGAGTATTTTTTCATTTTCTTTTCTTTTTCTAGATAGTGGGGTATGCCCAACTTAGACAGTAGGGATTATCCACAACAAGGATAGTGGGATTTATCCCCAAAAAGTGGGCTCTGTCCAAAATTTAGACAATATACTACCTTAATCAGAAATTACCGGAATATCCAAGTACACTAGATATCAGAAAGTCCCGTACTCGTGTGGATAAACTGTCTGAGATAAATAAACCCTAAGCTAGATATACCCGGAACGGTCTCGGACGGTCTCGGAGTCTAGCCTACCTGTGACACAGCGTGTGTCACAGTACGAACCTACAGATCAGTCAGCAGTCCAGTGTTGGTCCTAGGGATCTGTCATAGGGGCCTGACCGGGACTCCCAGTCAGGGCTGCCTATACAGATTTCAGCACACCACCCCAGCACTGTGGGTGGTGACTGGCTAGGAGAGTCAGAAAATGTAAAGGCTGTAAGTGTTAGGGCAGGAGCCAGGGTGACAAGGCCTAACTGCTAATCTAACTGTGCAATTCTGATACACAAATTAGAACCCTCTAGCTAGCACAAGAGCAGAAACTCACAGGCAATTAAGGTCCTGCTAAACTACTGAAAGGCTCTGTGCCAGCAAGTCAAATTGAAGATTTCAAAGGTGTCAAAGCAAAACCATAAACCAGATTGAAGAAGTCTTTGAGGTCACAGGAGTTCTGCACACCACCATGTTGGTGTGCCTCCAGAGTGAGTAAGAAGTCAATCGACAGTGTCAAAGTAGTCAGCGGTGGCCTCACGGAAGTCCATCCCATAATAGGAGGTAAAGAAACCAGCACCGTAGTAGTGCTCCGCATCAAGAGGACCGCTCTCATGTAAGGCCATGCCGTAGTAGAATGCCATGTCAAAGCCCAAGTCCGCTTGAGCCAAATCCTGAAATGCTAGCAAGCTCAAAGTGTCAGGAGGCTCGGGCGGCTGAAGCTGTGGCACATCGTCAAGCAACAGGAGACCCTGAGCCGCCATCACCGGATCAAGAAAATCATTCGTAGAGAAAAATGACGGAGCCTCCCAATCGAGATCACCACCAGGCGAAGGCATCTCCGTAGCCGGTACACATGCCGACACAGCAGAAGCTGTGGACGCCGAAGCAGATACACCTGCAAAAGAAATGCACAACAGAGAGAGCACCGCGAGAGCGCCGATCGCCGGAGTGCCAAAGCCGAAAGGCGGCACACCGCATCCGACAGCACCGGACGGAGCCCGCGGCTTCACCGCGAAAGTACCGTCGGCATAATCCTCGTAGTCGTCGGTGTCGTAGCCTGTCAGGTCAGAGGGGTGGACGGCGGCGTGATTCACCGTCTGCACGAAGCCTCCGAACTCACCGCATGTCGCCTCTGTGGTGGTCACCCGCGCCGATTGAACTGGCGCGGGCCGTACATCCTTCGCCTGCGAAACAGGCATAGCAGGGGCCGGCACGGCGGACGCCGATGCCGCCGCACCACCTGCCGGAACCTGCCCCTTCGGTGTGATCCCCGCCGCAGCGGCAGGGCCACACACCAAAGCCGATGCATGCCCCTCAACCGCACTCCCAGGAACAAAGGATGCGTGAGTGTAATGTACCTTCTCTTGGGCGGCCTGAACCTCAGAGGTGAGGGCATCAAGCCGCCGCAAGATGTCCTCGTCGTCGGTCCCGCCAGAAGGCGGAGGCGGCACGCTGAATCCGTAGGCCGCCACGTCGATCCCACCGACGCCGTCCGCGGAGAGCACCGCGGGCGGGCCATACGCCAATGCCGCATGCGAGAAGGCCTCCGGCCCACTGTCCGCCGCGTCCTGGAAGACCTGCACGAGCGCCAATGCGTGCAGGCCCTCCGCGTCCTCCTGCTCAATGGGAATGCAGAAAGCCGCGGCCGTGGCTGGTGAGTGTTGGCGACCGCCAAGCGGGCAGTCGCGATACGGGTGATATACTTCACCTTTACCGGCCTTGCGGCAGCGGTGGCACAGCGGCTTCGCTCTCATGCTGTCGCGGTCAAAGCCGACCGCGGGGGGGCTGCCTGCACCCACGCGAAACCCCCTCGGATGCTGCTTCCCCCGATGCTGCGGCTGCGGCTGCTGTCCCCCGCCCGCACGGCCACCTCGCACCAAGGCCTTTAAGGCCGCGATCTCCTCGAGGAGCACCGCGTACTCCGACGACGTGACCAGCGCGGAGGGCTTACCGTCCATCCCCAGCACCTGCTTCTCACGTGCCGACGCCCCCTCGTCCGACTGTGCCCATGCCTGGAAGATGGCCACGACGAGAGCCTGTAGCGAGCGGAGAGTAACTCCGCCGAGGTCACCCGCAAGCGGATAACGCACCTTCACCGCCGCGTAGAAGACCGGGTCGAGGCGGTTGTACAACGAGAGCTTGCGGGTCTCGTCGGTGGGCCGCCAGTCAGGAGCGCGGTTATCCCGCACCAGACGTTGCTCACGAGCCAAGATCGGCTGCGGGTCAACGCCTGCGGGATAACGAAGCGCTGCGTGCTCCTGCTGGTGGCTCTCGCGTAAGAACGCCGGCACGCTCCCCTTGATGATGTCGATGAGAGCCCGACGTCCATCTCGGTCAGCTGAAGAGTCCGTACCCCGAAGCCAGGTGTCGGCCACAGAGTTCCGCTCCACGACGAGGGCCAAGACGTCATAGAGAAGCCCATTCACCTTCTCGATAACCAGAGAGGTGGGGTCGTCGAGGTCAAAGGGGGTCAAGTCCAGCCCGGCGGACTCAAACTCTGTCCGAAGCTGCACCACCAACTCGGAGAGACGGTCGGTGTCGTCAGTGCCACGATAATGATGTTTCTTGGAACCAAGGATATCCTCGCGGATACCCTTGGCCCAAGCCCGATGCAACCTCCCCTTGTAGACCACGTCAACAGCGGCGTGTTGGTCAACAAGATGTTTCCGCAACGCGACAGCGGTGTCGGAGTTGCTGGAAACAGCAGGGGGCACCACAGGTGGAGTGCTAGCGGTCGGAGTGTCCCGAACCGCATCCAAAAGCCGTATAGAGGCGTCCAAGTCGGAGTCCTTCAATAGGCGTTTGCGAGCTCGTGTAGATGTAGCCATACTTCTGAAAGCCAGAGAAAAGATGATGCGCGGTAGCACGTTCGGGTGTTGTGGCGGAAATGGAGAGATGACGTAACGGCAGAACGTGCGGAACGGCGAAAAGAGCGTGGGGCACTTGCAAAAGTCGGAGTGGTCGAAGGTGTCCGGATCACCAGCCCAAAATACGTAAACCAGCGGGATCAGGGCAGGTAAAACAACGCAAATGAACATTGCCACAACCGAGCAATAGCAACGCGCGGTGCCCATGACTCGCAGCCGCAAAAGACGTCTACCGTAGAATCATGTCCAAATCCTAGTCACACCCAAACGCGCAAGTGCGCACCACCTCTCCAAGCGGCTGCTTAGCCAATCATGGCCAAGATAGCAAGTGGAATGAAAACGTGGATGGGGCCACGACCTACCGGAATATCCAAGTACACTAGATATCAGAAAGTCCCGTACTCGTGTGGATAAACTCTGTAAGATAAATAAACCCTAAGCTAGATATACCCGGAACGGTCTCGGACGGTCTCGGAGTCTAGCCTACCTGTGACACAGCGTGTGTCACAGTACGAACCTACAGATCAGTCAGCAGTCCAGTGTTGGTCCTAGGGATCTGTCATAGGGGCCTGACCGGGACTCCCAGTCAGGGCTGCCTATACAGATATTAAATTATGTCAACTGATCATAAATAATTCAGCATTAAACTATACATAAAAATAAGCATATTAATGTATTATGAGATATGAAAAAACCCAAAACCCACCCACCCAATAAAAGTAAAGCACAATATAAACATTAGCATCTTTGGGTGGGTGGTAGGTATTATGAAAGAGTATTGAGCGTGCGAACAAACAAAAATTAGGGACACAATGAAATGCGAGAACAGGTGTTCCGCTCGGGTAAAACAAACTGGCTAAGCTCCCATCGTCAGTCCGGCCGAGTGCTTTTATCATGCATCTCGGAAACCCGGATAATACGAAGTGATGACTGACAGTACAATACTACTGTACTGTCATCCTAGCTACTAGCGGAGTCACGGTTCCGATCAGAGACGGGTCAGGCTAGGGGCTATCAGAGCCCATAATAATAACCCTGAACCTAAAGTCCAGCACACCACCCGGAGCTGTGACTGTAGCTAATAGGGCTAGACAAGCGGAGCTAAGTAAACAGATAACAAACAGCATTCACTGGAAACAGATATACTTCTAGCTGGGTGCCCGGGGACTTGTCCCGGCACAACCCACCACTGCGGCTAAGGCTAATCACACCACCAGGATTTGAAATTAGCAGACTCTAGCCACTGCAAAGCTGGTCGGCAGAGCCGAGTTCAGCAGACGGATTCCAAGGCAGGAAAACATCCGAAGTAAGTCGAGATGAAACATCATAAGTGTTGACACCACCAGACCCAAGCGGGTCAGGCGGATCCCGGAGTGGAGTGGCAAAACTTTCAAACTGCAGAGCCGCTGAGGTCGATCGAGAAAAGAACGGTGCCACATCCCGCGGCGGCATTGACGAACCAGTAGCAATCACGGACGGGCAAAAAGAATCCAGTAATGCACCACCGGGATGAACCGCACCGTAGCCGTAGGTGGCTCCGGGCTCAACCAGGCCCCTGACACCACCGCCGACCACGAGTGTCGGCATCGCCGTAGCACTGAACAGAAATGTAGCCACCATGAAAAGAGTGAGAGCAAATTCGCCGATGCCAAATGGCCTGGAGCCTCTGGGGACTCCGAACCGCCGAAACGCCGCAGCCGCCGGCGGTGCACCCCCTTCAACCCCAGTCAGGCAGACATCAGGAGGGTAGTCGGAGCCCTCTCCATCGTCATCGGAGTCACACACTTCAACAGGCTCAGGGTCAATGTCAAGCCAGTCAGGGTGGACAGTGTTGAATGTTTTGAATGAATTGTCAGCAGAAGCCATCGGGCCGAGAGCCAGAGAGGCAGACGGCGGCACGAAGGCGGCACTGCTGACCTCATGCAAGCCAATCGTCCCACCATGCACGGGTGCAGAGGCCTTCGGCAGCAGCTGCTTGCTGGCAGTCGGCTCAGCGACACCACCAGCAAGCGGACCGCTGACCTCAGCAAATGCAACACGGCCAATGGAAAGATGCTCAGCAGGTGCAGCCTCAGCAGAGGCAGCAGCATCCTTGAACTGCTGCAGAGCCGTAGGCTCTGGAGCAAAGGAATGCGCAGACAGCTCACAGATTTCAGGTTGCCCCACAAGAGCACACAAGTGCTCCATGGACCCCTCATCCCCAGCGTCATAGTACCGCTGAAAACGAAGGGCAAGCACGTCGGAGTCATAAGACTCGACGGCTTGGCAGTAGGACGCCGAAATGGTCATCGGGTGAGTGTCCTTGTGAGGACACTCACTCAGCCAATGCTTTGACCCAACGGCGCGGCACTTCTCGTGCCTGCACGTTGGGACAAAGGTGCCAGACCGCTTGTCAAAAGCCACCTCCGAAGAGGCGGAATGAGCAAGCGGTTGCACTCCAGGTCGGTGGAAGCCGCGCGGAGCGTGTTTCCCATGAGGTGGCTTGGAGCCACCCTTCTTAAGGGAATCCACATCCCGCTGCAACTTGACCAACTGAGAACTGAGCCGCTCGATGGCCGAAGCCAGGCCAGTGTCAGTGGTGCAAGATGCTACGGACATGGGGCGCCCCGCAGTGCGCTTGCCCGAGAGCCGCCCGCAGCGGTACTGCTCGCGCACGCGTGCCTGCAGGGTGAGCAGACTCACAGCCGCACGCTGGTCAGCTCGAGCAAACGAGTCAACCAGCGTGGCGTAAGCCGGTCCAGACAGGGCAGAGAGGAATTGCCGTTTAACAGCGTCTTCGGGCAGCGTCTGCAGACGCTGCGCATCCCGAAGACAACTGTTAAAAAGACGAATGCCGGAGTCAGGGTCACTTTCATCTGAAATTCTCACGTCAAGCAGCTCAGCCAGAGACTCGAACGGAGTCGAATCATCAGCGAGCATACGCACCACCTCGAGGGTGGCACGTTTGCCGTCAGCAGGAACATCGGCCCCAGAAGCCTCCACCCAATTACGGGCAGGAGACCCTGGCGCAGTCAGCAGCAACAACACAGAATACAACAGCTCATTTGCAGCAGTCATGACAGGGACATCGGCAGCAGACATCTCAAACAGGGGTGCAAGTGCCTGCGACTGCAGCGTGAAAAGCTGCTGAATCTCGGAAACCAGCTGCGAAAAAATGTCCGAAGCCGACGATTCATTCCCATGAAACTTTGCTGTTTTGTCTCCCAGAACTTTAGTGGCTGCTGTCTTTGCGCACTGCACATCGAATGAGTCCTTTCGTAACCGCTGAACGAGCGTTGCAGCCGCAGCCGATTCGTCAGCCGAAGCTAAATGCGGCGTTGTAGGGGTAGCCGAATTCAGTGCCCCAACATCATCGAAAATAGTCGCTAACTTACGCGCCCTAGCGCGTGTACGTGGTCTAGGCGTTGTGTCCATTCTTAAAATGACGGTGAGATGGGATTGCGGGCTAGCGGTGCGACAGTAAAGGACAATCTCGCAGCGGCCATTTCCTGCAGGAGCCTCAGCAAGCAATAGCACAATCAAGCAGGTCATGAGCCAAGTGGCTAACCGTGGGAGCGACCCACAAAACGCGGAGTGTCCTGCCCGCTGATCAAACGGAACGTAAAATATAACCATACTCAGCGACGATACTCTGCCGAATAAATGCCGAAAAACTGATCTCCACTTCAAAAGTAGGCCATACTGCGGAGAGAAAGCTACTGTCTAAGGGGGCGCCCACCCCATCTCTGTGTCAAAACTTAGCCAATCATGGCAACAGCTTGGCGCTGTGCCATCAGAATTACTAGGGAAGTGGTGACGCGCATAACCTGCGAGAACAGGTGTTCCGCTCGGGTAAAACAAACTGGCTAAGCTCCCATAATCAGTCCGGCCGAGTGCTTTTATCATGCATCTCGGAAACCCGGATAATACGAAGTGATGACTGACAGTACAGTACTACTGTACTGTCATCCTAGCTACTAGCGGAGTCACGGTTCCGATCAGAGACGGGTCAGGCTAGGGGCTATCAGAGCCCATAATAATAACCCTGAACCTAAAGTCCAGCATGAAATCAAAGGTGTCTAATAAGCAAATGAGTTCCGCCCTCATGGTTCAGAAATGCACATTATTACAAATAAATGAAAAGCAATAAAATATGATGAACCCATTATCATCAAATATGGAACACATCATCTCAATTTGAAAGACTTAAATCGTGCTTTCAATAATCTAAAATATTTTGCTCTTTTCTGAGCTCGATTATGTTCTCTTTGGAGTAATTGTCGATCATTATTAGAAAAATGAAATCTATTAGCAGTATTATCTTCCAAAGATAACTAACGCATGTTACATAATGTATAATGCAAAAATGTATCAGCAAATGTACCAAGGTGAATGACAATTTATGTATCCAGGTTTGAAGCCAAGAAATAAAGGTAAGACATATGAATATGATAAGAATGAAAAAGGATCAAATGCATGTTCATTGAATAATAAAGGAGACTATACTTTAAGGAATGTAGGGTCACATGCAATATCACATGCATAACCTTCCGAATGATGAATTCTTTGAAGCATATTGGTGAAATTATTCCTCAATAGATGTTCAATGTTTATTGCAATGTGATTCAAGTCACTACGACCAACACCTTTGAATACTAAAGGAGGTTTATTGATCAAAGGAGTAATGTGTTCTAAAAGTACTTTCAATTCGGGTCTTTGTTTCAACCAAGCCATCAACTGAGACAACAAGGAAACATGGTTATTGATATGATATTATGTATCCTCAAAGAACATCTGAATAAGCCGTGGTGCAATCTGAAAACGATGATGTGAGGACAAATGGAATGCCAACAAAGCTATATTACAGCAATTATGTGACATTATTGAAGTACAAGCTGTGTATAAAGAAGAGCGCGCATATGTATGGCCATCCTTTTGAGGCAAATCTGAATCATACTGAGTCGTCATGCATCTTCTCTTCACAGGTGGTATCTTTGGGGAATTGTTCAAAATATACACATAGCTGTACAAAACGTGTATCGCACATCATATCATAGCACATCATATCATAGCACATCATATCATAGCACATCATACATTCAACGACTCGCGTGCTAACTTTTGCAAGCGTTCGATGAATAGGCTTGCCTCTTCTTCCTTCATGATATAATCATCATTTGAAGATGCAAGATAGAACTTAATCTCGTTCTCCACCAATTTCTTAACGTTCTCGCATTCTTCATCATACATCTATTTGCACACCACGGATTCATGTCAAAATGATGCTACCTTAAAAAATGATACAAGCATAAGTGCAAATTCACGAATATGATAAAAGTGCAACTATTTGTATTACAACCCACTGAGGAACGCAAATCATATGGCGCACCGCGGACTTGTTACACGTTCTAGAGTACGATGGAGAAGGAACTCACATTTTGATGGATGATGCACACGTCTTTCGTCCGGTTGTTGAAGAGGGTAAAATGTTTCTTCGGGAGATTGACTTGTCGCCTACGAGCCTGAGGTCATAATATTCCACCGGATCATTGAGCATTGATAATTCCTTTCACTCCTTAATTCTATTATTATTACTAGACAAGACACCCGCAAAGCACAGCCGCCATTCAAGGGGGAAATAACATGGGAACACAACAATTCTAAAAAAAAAAAAAGACACGCGCCACGAGGACGTACCAGCAAAAGAAATACACGCGTTTCGGGGTGTGTGGCTTATAGTTCCCAAGCTTATGGTCACAAGGACACGCCAGCAAGACAATAAGGGGGAGGCAATGGATGCATTTATCGCTAGAGGGGTTAATGATGAAGGACAGAGAGAAAGGACAAGTGGGAAGGGACATCAATGGGCACACAAGCGTATAACATTGGACAGAAATCGGCACCAAATCAAAGGGACCCGACAGAGAGGCGTGTCCATGATGGTTACTCTGTGCAAACTTACGACATATATGTGTTTGAATACTTCTAGCTCCAAGAGGTTAACAACAAAAACCTTCTGCTATGCCACTAATACGTTTATTTCATAGAAGGTTGGAGGCACCCGAAAGAGCAAGTGAGCGAGAGAGAGAAGCAAGAACGTAGAAGATGAGCACAAAATTGCCATATATTATAAAGATGGAGAAGCATAACATGATATGGCTCATGCTGGAGGCAACGATACATATAGAGGTATACGGAGGCTAAGCACCAAAGACATAAAAGGAGGAAGGACATGCTGAAACATAATGGGTGATGTCGCTTGAACAAGAGCGTGGGAGAAAGGGATATACCAAGCCAGAGGAAATACGTGGTTTATCTTTTCCGCTTGAAACCATTTGATAAGACCACAAGTCACTTAGCACATGCTGGTATGTTTGATTTCAAGGAGAGAGAAACTAAGACTCTTAACACAAGTATATTCATGGGAAGCCAAGATATAGTGCAACCGAACAGAGTTTTGCCATACCAACTGATTCAAATTATGAACACAGGGACAAACCGAGAATGTGTAAAAAAAACACCGATCCGTGAAATATGGTCTCACAAATAATGCGAGGCTTAAGGTCAAGGTATCCGATACTTTAATCATGGACTTATTTGAAGCATGGAGATAGTTTTCTCTTAACAAACCTTTTCATTGGATGCCTGTGGTAGTTTGCATGCGTGCGAGCTGCACGCCTTACTTGCGTCGCCTGAAATTGGCTGATGAGACAACAAGCCGCTTAGCGCACAATCTACTTGAGTTCAATGAGGGTGAGAATCCCGAATCAATATATATATATTCATAACGAATTAAAAGAAAATCTAATGGAAAATATTCCTAACTTCCGTTGCAAGAAAGAGTGTGAAACCCGATTGATCTATTGAATGAATTTTGGGATTCGTGAGTGCAATCACGGCACACACCTCTGACGATAGCGCCATCGCCAAAGCTTCTTTCATCCGCAGCTGTGCAGCATCTTGGATTATGGAGCTTGTCACATCACAGCTTTCTTCAACCAAGATGTTCATGTCACGCCCCGCCTTTTCAATTTCTGTCAACACCCGATGGATGGTCGACGTGCGCTCTTGCTTCGCGGCAGCCACGTCACCCCTTAGAGTTTCGATCTCTCGTTTTGAGAGCCTCTGGTTCGATCTCTAAGATCGTAGGGATTCGACTCTAAGGGGTGACGTGGCTGCCGCGAAGCAAGAGCGCACGTCGACCATCCATCGGGTGTTGACAGAAATTGAAAAGGCGGGGCGTGACATGAACATCTTGGTTGAAGAAAGCTGTGATGTGACAAGCTCCATAATCCAAGATGCTGCACAGCTGCGGATGAAAGAAGCTTTGGCGATGGCGCTATCGTCAGAGGTGTGTGCCGTGATGGCACTCACGAATCCCAAAATTCATTCAATAGATCAATCAGGTTTTACACTCTTTCTTGCAACGGAAGTTAGGAATATTTTCCATTAGATTTTCTTTTAAATCGTTATGAATATATATATATATTGATTCGGGATTCTCACCCTCATTGAACTCAAGTAGATTGTGCGCTAAGCGGCTTGTTGTCTCATCAGCCAATTTCAGGCGACGCAAGTAAGGCGTGCAGCTCGCACGCATGCAAACTACCACAGGCATCCAATGAAAAGGTTTGTTAAGAGAAAACTATCTCCATGCTTCAAATAAGTCCATGATTAAAGTATCGGATACCTTGACCTTAAGCCTCGCATTATTTGTGAGACCATATTTCACGGATCGGTGTTTTTTTTACACATTCTCGGTTTGTTCCTGTGTTCATAATTTGAATCAGTTGGTATGTCAAAAACCAGAGATTCTCCTTTTGAGAGCCCGCTGGGCTTCGAAGGCCGCTTGCAGCCGCAAGGCTTGAAATGCCGCAATTTCCTTCGACAAGCGATCAATCTCGTTTGTGTGATATGCAGACTCCTGACCATCAAGAGTTTTACAGTATCAGTCCACTTTACTTTGGTTGGCATGCTTTATATCAAGACACTCGTGAGAGGGTAGCCAAAACATATTGTTCATGAGACATGACAAGGCAATGCCGTAGGGTTCTAGTGATTTCTACCCGTATATATTCACCAGATCAACACGCGCTTTTTTATCAAGACAGCTTTCAAGTCGCAGCTCCCTGTATACTAATAAATAAGAGAAGGCGCTGCTTTCGAGTAGGAACCCTCTTATATTTGGTGGACGACAAGCTTGGAGGAACATGATTCTCAGCCGATAAACATTCCAAAGTCGTACAATGTTTTCTCGAAATCAAACAAAAATACTCAAATGCGACTTGAATGGTACTCGCCACGTGTACATAAAAGAAGTAGGTTATGATATGCCAATTTGTATTTTATGTATGCATGATATGGGTGTTAGCAAAGCATGTCGTTATTTAAGCTCTAAAGGGAGCATCGTATGGTTCTGGTAACTTGTCATTATTACCCCCCGTGTACATGTAACCCGGCAGAAAGCCGTTCATCAAGCGATGAACAGTTCTTTTTTACTTTCGACTTTTTTACATCGAGAAAGGCGGGTTTACTCTTTGGCACAATAAGTAAACTGTGAGTTAGAAATGTTTATTGCTTAATGAACGGAATTTTGAATGGTTACATGTACACGAGGGATATTAATCGCAAGTTACCAAAATTGTACCATGCTCCTTTTTAAAGTCATCGCTACAGTTGCTAGAAATGTATAAATTCTCACCTTTGCGGCGTAGCTTCGCTGCGAGTCCATGTTGGATTGGGCTTCATTCAGTCGCTCCTGGATTGAATTCACAATCGAATTCACAAACTGATGTTGCAATTCTTGATGGGCCACGATATGATATGACTTACCTTAGCCGATTATTCAAGATGTTGACGATTTCCCAAATATATTATATATTTTGTTTACACCCTGAGGTGTTACTAACGGGTCACAACACAAACACAAGGGCACCCGCCTAAGAGCAAATATTATATATATATGGTGTGAATTTATACCGTACCATACATCAAGTGACATACTCTGTTGATCACAAAAGCATGATCTGTATATACAAAGCATGATGGTTTATATCAAGGAGTAGTATCGATATTCAATATTTTCGATAGTATCGAATAGTCGAAATATTGTTATTGATTGATAGGAAACTTGTACATATCGAAATATTGAATATTGATTGATACAAATTACTACATATTCGGTATTGATCGATATCCCCCTAGGACCTATCGATATTGATCGATACCCTGGAAACATCTATAGATATTGATCAATGAATTGTCGCGGGGACTATAAGCCCCACACCCCGAAAAAGGGCGTCTCTTTTTCTTTTTCTTTTTCTTTGATCAATGAATTCAAAATTCAACGACTCGATTGGTCAAAATCGATTAATCGATTAATCGATGCCACGTTGGGCATGTACCATATTGGCATCTAATGTCTTCCGCATTGTACGGGATCGATGTGCACAAGGCAAACGCATCAAGAGTAGATCTACACTAACCATATACATAGAGTACGTATCATTCTATGTCATCCACAAAATAGCATACACAGACGTCAAGATGGGTGATCGTGGTGGTGGCAAGCGCCCGCACAATAAAGAACAAGATGATGTCCTCTTAGCCCAATGGAAAGGCCCTCGGTGAAAAACACACAATAGAATCCATTTGACCACGCGGGTAGCGATGATAAAGAGAAGATCTGTGACTAGTACAAGAGAGGAGCGCGCACTCTCCAAGGTTAGTAGCATGCATCTTGACCTCAAGAAAAATTTAACTGAGGGAACAATCGAGCATTCTATTTATCTATTATGGTTTGTGTGAATACAGTAGAGTTCACTAGAGTTCTAGTTTGTGTACATGCGCTTTCCAGGAAGTCGGTGATCGCATATCGATATTCTGATAATATCGATATATAGATTTTGGCACTTACTTATTATTGATTAGGAGTTCGCACCTATTGTTATTGGTTGAGCTGAAAAAAATTCATATCTTTATTGATCGACATGTTTTTGAAACTATTGTTATTGATCGATGATAATTGGCACCTATTGCTGGATATGACACTCTGACCCGTCATACTATCATATCTCCGGGTTTAGGGTTTATGACCGTCACCAGTCATAGCTAGCCGTTCGTTTTGATATTCAAACTCTCGTTACCGTTATTACATTATTCGAATTCTGATATCTATATTCTTTCTTGGTATATACCCTGTTTGGTATATCCAACAGGTTTGGCCCCACTCACCGCTTTGGCGAGACCAGACACTGCGAAATCTTGGCCATGATTGGCTAAATCCTTGACGCCTGGGATGGAGTGAGCAGCGGGTGCCCTTGAGCTGCGGGCAGTATGGCCGAGCGTTTTAGGGTTTGGGTTGATTGGTTACGCGCTTGGGGCTGCAGCTACGCGACCTCCTTTTGTTTTCACAGCATCGTTGGGATTTGGTTACGTAATTTGTGGTCGAGCTCACACCCTTTTGCGTTGGTACCGCCAAGTTTACTCTCACACGACCGACCGCTTTGGAATTCGCTCCCTTGCGTTTACATTTGCCTCGACGACCCTCACCCTTGCGTTGGCCGCCGCCCTACGCCACATTTTAGCTCGTTCGCTTTCTCCTAATCCCTTCGTCATTTTCTCATTATGGTTACCACACGTGCATACTCTTCGACGACCGCTCGACGCCGCTCTCTAGCTACCTATTTCGACAATGCCGCTCACTTGCATGCGGTTACGCGAGCGACGCCCACTCCAATTCGCCAGCTGCAGTTTTTCTGGCATCGGTTCGTACTCTCACGCGCGACCGCTTCGACGAGGTCGTTGCGAAACACGTCGTGCGAAAGATCTTTGCGGACAAGAAGGACCGTTTCCGGGGTGACGAGGCACACGTGGGCGTGTTGTTCGCCAAGCTCGTGCCCGCCCTTCGTGAAATCTTCGTGCACGAGGATCCACTCTTCTCCCCTTTCTTTGGCCTCGAGGACGTTACACTTCGTGTGCACTCCGACGCCAACCGACTCCTCTTCTCTACCTTGGAGTTAATCTTCGCACCCGGCTTCCCGGCGTCCGACTGGCTGGACGCTTCGGCGGAGGCGCACCCGTTTGATGGGAAACGGGTGCTCCTCGAGGTGGCACGACGACTGCTGGACTCTGGGGGACCCTTTGCGGGTACCCAAGAGCTCCTTGGCGTGCGCATCCCGGCCAACGTCGACCCTGGGGCGTCTATCTCCGGCTTCAACTACGCCCTCTCCGCAGCTCGACGCAAGTGTACTTTCGACGATGAGGAGGTGAGGGGTCTTTTCATCAAGGCCCTCGACGACACCTGGTACCTCCCCGTAAAGTCCAGACTTCTACTTCACGATCAACGAGCTGCCGTGGACCTCGCCACTATCCAGCAGTGGGTGCGCGAGTGCCACGCGCAAAATGTTCTGTCTGGCAAGGCGGCTGGATTCGCGAACGCCGCTCTACCCTGCGACTTCTCTCAGCACTCCGCCCTGCATTACATCAGCACCATCGTTTTGGAGCTGAAGGCGCAGGTCAAGGCCCTCTCCGCCAAGATCGACGCCAAGGGGTACACCCCGCGTGCACAGAAGCCGGACCCTCGCCAGAAGCACTTTCGGTTTGCGGCGAAGCCGCTTGACAAGACCGCCTCCTATTCGCAATCCCTCAGCAAGGACGTCGCCTTCCACCAGGAATCTGCCACGTTCGTCCCGAAGTGCAAGCATTCTATCTGCCTCCAGTCCAACGCCAAGCACTGGTATCGAGACTGCCCTCACGGAGGACCTCGAGCGGAACAGATGGGCGCGCATTCCTTTGTCACCAACGAGATTGACTCCAATATTCTCGCCGCACAATTCCAGCAGGCCCTCGACAACAACGACTCCGAACGCTTTGATGCACTTTGCGTTCTAGCACGTGGGCGCCCGGACACGTTCAATGACGTCTCCGCCCACTCCTTCAAGATCGCCGAAGAAATTCCCGCCACCATTGACGCCGACACCGCCTTCTGCCAGACTGCGGATGCGACGCTGGGGGGTTTCTCGGTCGGTGGTGTGCTGGAGCACACCGCCACGTTCGGCACCGCTTCTGTTCCGCAGCAGGCGGTGCCAACCGCTGTGGATTCTACATGCTGCGACGAGCATTCGTCTGACGAGGAGGACCTCTTGGCAATGCGCCCTGTTGCTATCGGGCCGCCGCCACCACCGTTGGAGAATGCGCTCTTCTGCGAGCAGATTGGTGAGGCTTTCACGTTCGCCGACCGCGTTGCGAGGGATATGGGGCACGAGTCCCACTTTCATCATCTTCGAGAACAAGCCTACGAGCACGAGGATTCCGCCTCCGACGAATCTTCTGACGACGAGACCTCCGAGCCACCGCCGCCACCTTCGGTGGTGCTTGAGCCCCCTCGTCGTGCCGTTGGACCTCCTCGTGTTCGGCATGCTTTCGTGGCCTCCCTCATGGCCACGTTCTTTTGTCTGTGTGCTACCGCGGCGCCGACCACCGGTCAGGCAGTGGGTGGTGTGTTCACTCACACACCCGCTGTACCTGAACCACTGATCGGTGGTGTCGTGTGCAGCCCGCAGCTGGGCACGACACTTTCATCTACACTGACTTCAACGACAACTCTGGATTTGACCTCACCGCCTGACCCGTCACCGCTGAGGCCACCGGCACCGCCCGACACCGTGTACCCGGCCGAGCTCACACTCCTTCGAGCTCGACCTCGACCGCCGTACCCGCCTCTGGCGTTTCTGATCGACATTAGTGGCTGACAGTTCCGTTTGACGGACCTGCCTAGCTTAGCTTAGCTGATCTAGATGTGCAGATGGGCCTACGGGCCGTGTTTTCGGTACAGCAACCGCCTAGCACGGGACAGCCCTGCCAGAATGGACAGGCCTCCCTTAGTCACACTGCATTTCCACCTAGCATTGGTGTTTGTTCGTTTCTGGCTAGCAGTTTGCCACCGGTCACCACCCTAGGTGGTGTGCTGGATATGACACTCTGACCCGTCATACTGTCATATCTCAGGGTTTAGGGTTTATGACCGTCACCAGTCATAGCTAGCCGTTCGTTTTGATATTCAAACTCTCGTTACCGTTATTACATTATTCGATTTCTGATATCTATATTCGTTTCCTTGGAGGGTCACTTCACAAGTTGGGTAGTAAGCAGCAGGCAGGTAGGCAGGTGTTGAGCAGTTCTTTGACACCTAGGATACACATGAGGAGCTCGTAACAGAGGTAAGTCTCAACAGATCAAAGGTTGAGGGTAAGATGACTTTTGCGGGGTTTTTCAGTGGATGGACAGTGTAGTCTTTAGATCGAGTCAGAAGGCTCAACATGGTGTAAGGGGGCTTCACTGTCAACGGAGCCTCGGAGAATCTGGATGGATGTCCCAAAGTGTGTGCTCAAGCCTTTGTTCCCAGGCAATAGTTTTCTCGAGATGTCAAGGTAGCAAAGATATCAATTGTCAAAGAAGTCGGCACAAGGATATTCACACACAAACGGACATAGCAAACAGATCTGCAGTCTCAGTTTTTAGCAATCCTCCTGGATGATGGCAAGGACACGAGCACCACAACTCCTTCCCCAAAAATGGTCCAAACCCAAAGCCAGCAAGTGAGACTCCTCAGGTGGTTGATGTAAGAACTGCAGATGGAAGGTATCACTTGTCTGCACAAGGGAGAGCGCTCTCCCTTGTTGAAAACCTGCATTGCCTTTATCCTTTGTCAACAAATGTGTACAATACCCCAGTGTGTGAGATAGATTATAACGATCCACGTGAGCATTTCCTCTTGCGATAAGTGGCCCTTGAGTCGTGGCTGCAATATGAGAAACATCGCGCAAGGCATTTTGAAGCCTCAAAAGGACTTACGGGATGTTGATAGTGTGTGGCAAAACGAGCGCTACTTTAGGGAAAGGTTCCATTTATAGAGAGTTTCGCAGTCACTTGGGTTGATAGCAGTCCTACCACGCTTCGCAAGCTTCCCGTCCTTGTCAAGATCTGCTCCACCTTCCTGAGAGACCAGCTTCATTGAACAGCTGATACGCTTTCCGCCCTGAATCTTCTCGTCGTCCCTGCTGCTCGGCAACTTTAACGCCCTCATCAGCTCTCGAGCGCAAACAGGGCGATGATACAAAGACAAGACTGCAACCGACATGCCAGCCTTGGAAGCGCCCGCAAAAACGAGTCGAAGCAGCAACTCTTCCAGTAGAGACGAAAGCCGAAAGGCCTGCGAGTTACTTCGCCTTCGTGAACGTTGGCGAGTTGCTGTGAAGCCTTTTTAAGCCGTGTGAAGCGTGCGAGTTAAGTTCAAGAGAGAGTAAGTGGGGCAAAAGTGAAGGAGTTCGAAACCTGATTTCAAGCACTTTGACCCAGACGCGTGAGCCCTTTGGAGCTGCCCACTCCATCCCTCGTACTTGTGCCGCATGTAATATACCTTGAGTGCTTGAGGGTCGAGGTTGCACGTTATCATTAGCACTTACTTTAGGCATAACTGGAAGCCCGTTGGGTTTGACGGAAAGGGGTTAGAACTTGAAGACAGACAATATACAAAGTATCCAAACCTTTTCGTCGTCGGCATCTTCACGGTTGAACTCTAAAGCCGCGTCCACCTGTTGTACCCATACTCAGACGTAAGCAACCCATTCTTGGAAAGGTAGGAAGCAACAGGAGCAGTCGACCCGTGAGGGGCCAAGAGGTATGAAAGGTGACATCGAAAAGAACGGCGCGACTTTGCAAGCTTTGTTGTCAAACAGGTGAAACGCGTGAAGCAGACCCCAAAGCTGAGCGGTCAAGGCAACTTTAGCTTTGACTAATTTTGCCCGAATGCGCGTGTTACTGTCTATATAAAAACGGGTTCGAGGTCGTTCCTCCAGATCGTCACACCAGCGTAGTAAAGGTGTTCAGTTCAAGGTGGTGGAAACCTGTGAAATATGCACTAGGCCACGATGGTATCTCCCGAGCTGCACAAAAACACCATATGGTTGGATAGCAACAACTTCCGCCCGTAATATGGCTCGCTCTTTAATATCTGGGTTGTCGTCGCTATCAGAAGTTTTGAGCTGCTCCAACACTGGTTGCGCCAGCATGTTCTGCTCCCCGCACAAGTGAACCTCACTACACTCCTTTCGAAGAGATCCATATTCCTCCAGTATATATCGAGCAGGAATATCAAAATAAGAAGAAAACGGTGACATCGTGAGGCCTCACACGAACTCAAAGAATGATATTCGCCGGCTCCCGCTGCCGTACCGTGATCGGATAGCAAATATTTTCCAAGTCTTTGAGTGCCGCAACAAACTCTTCAGCATTTTGCTTAGAGTCGTCGTCTATCAGTTCCAGAGCAGAGTTAACGGCGCTGAGAATAGTTTTTTCAATTTCAACACTAATAGGGCTGGTCTTGAGTTCCGACTTGAGATCATAGCAATAATCCTCCAAGTTGTCCCGTGCTTTCAGACACTCCTCCTTCCTCCGTTTAACGATTGCTGGCCTTTCCTTACTTGCGCTGCGAGAACGGCGTCGAGATACTTGGCGTTTGTCTTTGCTTACGTGCCGTTCCCTTTCCTGTTTGTGATCTTTATGCACTCTGTTCCTTCCCGACTTCCTTTCCGATTTTCCTTTTGGAGTTCGGCTGCGGCTGCGGCTACGGCTACGACTTTGACTAGAACTGCGGCATTCATCCCTGTCTGGGCTGCGGTCACGTCGACCCATCTCTGACAATTTCGGTGTTAAACTAAGATTGTGTAGCTAGGCGGTGATTTCAGGCGATGGTCAACAAGTGTAAATCTGTAAATCCTTGCAAGTAGGTCTTTTTGCAAGCTTCGAAACTGCAAACCCTACGCTTTTTTTTCAAACGTATTTTTTCAAACCCTACGCTAGGCCCGCGATAAAAAAGAGCACCCTAGACCGAAGAAAAAAAACAAGTAACCTGAGACGATCCCAGTCCCCTAGACTCCCCCCCCCAAATTACCTTATACTTTTAAAAAAAATATCCGAGACCGAATAACTTTTTGCACCCTAGACTTTAAAAAATATATCCGAGACCGACTAAAGTTTTAAAACCCTAGCCCCGCGATAAAAAAGAGCACACTTTACCCTAACCGAAGAAAAAACAAGTAACTCATGGAGAGATTGCCGAGATCCGGGTACTTAGGTAGCCAGGCAGCCCTGACAGGCAGGCCCCTAACCCCCTGACTCAAATCCGTCCAGAGGTAGTGACAGTAGCCGTACAATGGTAGCCGTACAGTAGGACTAACATTAGCCGTAGCCGTACGGTACAGTGCCGTCTGACCGACCGACCGAGCGAGGTTCGTTTAGGTTCTATATTCTTAACTTTTACACAGCTTATCAAGTTATCGTTTCCGAAAGCCAGTGTAAGCAATTATTTTGTATATTCACTTCCGAGATATGCCGGTAGTATATCGCTAGGTCGTGGACCCATCCACGTTTATTCCACTACCGAGTTTGGCCATGCTTGGCTAAACACCGCCGGCTGAGCAGGTGGTGCGCACATTTGGGTGTGCTGGATGTGACACACCGACAGCCAAATCTGTCACCTGTCACTTCCTATAGTAGGCTGGGTGACCGTCACCAGTAGACGGGAAACACCCGTTAGTATTTATGTGTATACCTCTTTTATCAAGTCACACTTTACCGTTCTGATTCCGTAACCCTTAACTCAGGGTTTATCTCACCAGTTAGATATATATTACCGCCGAACTATATATTTACCAGGTTTGGCCCCACTTGCGCTTTATTTAGCCACTGCGAGATTGCCACCATGAGTGGCTAAGCTAGGACGCCTGGGATGGAGTGAGGCGCTCCGCGCGTGAGGGTGCCGGCGGTCACGGGTATGGCCTAAATTTTATGGGTTGATTTACAGCACGCCGCACCGGTTGGAGAACGAATTTCTTACGGGACTTAACGTTGGACTGGTTTACGTTTTCTGGTTGGATCCCACACCGTTGCGTATCGGCCGCCACTGCCACACGACTTCCCGGAATTATTTGATCTCTCACGGCTGCCGTATCGGCGACCCACGCGTTTCTTGGCCGCCCGAAACTACCGCGCATCTCACGTTTCATTGTCTCACTCCGCCCCTTCAGTCCTTCTCAGTATGGTAGCTTCTACTCGAGCCACCGCTAGCATGGCGAATCGCCGGCGCGCACTAGCCACGATTTTTGATTCAGCAGCCGCGAGACACGCCAACACTCCAGCCACGCCGCCGGCAGCTCAGCCGGCTGCCAATTCAGCGGGTGCTACGTTCCTGGCCTCGGTACGTACACTTCAGCGGGAGCACTTCGACATGAAAGTCTACAAGTCCGTTCGTCAAAAGTTGTTCGAAGACAAGAACGGGCGGTTTTCATCGGCTGAGGGCCACGCATCCGCGCTCTTCGCCAGGATGGTCTCTGCGCTGCAGACGGCATTTGTCACGGAGGACATTGGTTTCGCGCCCCTCTTCCTACTGGACGATGCTACCCTCCCCATCCGCGTGGAGGCCAACGCCTTGTTGTTCTCCACACTCGAGCTCATGGTTGACCCCGCGTCGCCGGCGGCGGACTGGATGGACTCCTCGCACTCCACGTTCCCGAATGACGGTAAGCGGGTGCTGCTTGAGTTTGCCCGCCGCATGATCCCAGCGGGTGACCCCTTTCAGGGTCAAGCGGACATGTTGGGCATCCGCATCTCTGCGGGCGTGGACCCGCATGACAAGATCAGCGACTTCAACGCCGCTCTGAGGGCTGCGAGGACGCGGGCGACACTCCACGATGAGGACGTGAAGGCGTTGTTCATCAAGTCCCTCGACACCGTCTTCTACCAGCCGGTGGTGTCGCGGTTGCTTCTCCATGATCAACGAGCCGCTCACGACCTCCTCACGATTCAGCAATGGGTGCGTGAATGCTACTCCGAGCACGTGCGGGCGGGCACCGCCACGGCGTCCGCACACCGCTACTCTCACGGCACGCATTTCATGGAGGGGGCCGCCGATGACTCCGGTGGACCCGGTGAGCTCGCGGACTTGAGGACGATGGTCCTCGACTTGAAGCGTCAATTAGCCGCATTCCTCGACACCGCCGGGTCCGGACCGGCTCCGCGGGGGTTTACTCCTCGCGCGGACAAGCCGGACCGCCGCATCAAGACTCGTTTCGCGGCCTCGCCCCTCCCAAAGGGGGGCAATTGGTCTCAGTCCATCTCCAAGAAGGTGGCCTTCCATCGCGACACCGGCGCGACCGTGCCGTACTGCCAAAATCAGGTGTGCGCGAGGGGCAAGGCGCGACATTGGCATCGGGACTGCCCGAACGGGGGCCGGACCGGGCTCTCGGCCTACGCTTTCGCTGAAGAGGCCGAGAACTCGGTGTTGGCCGCGAAATTTCAACATGCCATCGACCACGACGACGCCGAAGAGTTCGACGCCCTTTGCATGCTCGCAGGCGGGAAACCGGACATCTTCGCCGACCTCTCCGCGTGCTCGTTCTGCGAGGAAGACGGTGAGGCCCTCGTGTCCGCCGTCACCGAGTTCTCCGAGTTGGCGCGCGCGGTAGGAGATTCGACATTCAACATCAACACCTTCACTGCCGACCTGCCGGTGGTGTCGGGGCCGCCCGCACACTCCCCGCCCGCGTCGGTTGAGTCCGAGGGAGAATGGACCGGTCCGCCGAACCCCTTCTGCCCTCCCGTCACCCGCACGTTTGCCGATTTCATTGGGAGCACGGGGGTTGCATTGGTGCCCGACGAGCCGGCTCCGAGCATGAATTTGCTCTCCGTGGTTGAGGGGCCGGGACGCAAGATGGACTACGAGCCCGCGACTTACGCCACGAGCGACGATGACGACGAGGATGACTCGGTTGCACTGCCGCGGCCACGGTACGGCTGCGGAAGCGGGGTTCCGAGGTTCGCGAGGTCTCTCATCACTTCCTCCTTGGTGTGCGCACTCTTTATAATTTGTGCCACCGCCGCGCCGCACGCCGTTGCCGGTGTCGGTGGTGCCGATGCGCGCACATGCACGGCTCCATCGGTCGGTGGTGCTACGTGGGCTGCCTCAGCAGTCCCGGGTACGGGCGCTTCGACAACTGACGTGGTTCGTGGCATGCCGTGTGCTATTCCGCCTCGTCGCCACCGGCGGGAGCAGAGACGGCAAGGCCTCTATATGGCTCCGATGCCGTGGCATCCCGGGCCGCCGCCGCCTGCCGAGCTGTTTGAGGACGGTCCTCCACTGTCGCCGGCGTCGTCTTCGGATGACGAGGCCCCACCGTCGGGCAGCACTTGGCAGCACCCCGGTGCAGTGCAGCCTCCCGTGATCGAGGGTTCGTCAATTTCGTCTACGAATGATTCATCACCGGCCCCGGGGGCCGGCAACTGCTTCACAGTCACGCTGCTCCGAGCCGGACAGCCAGCTCCGAAGACCCCTCGTGGCTAGAATTGGTCACGCCGTGCCTGCCTAGGGGTTAGCTATAGTGTGGCTTCCTAGATGTGCAGAAGAGCTCTCTAAATTTGAGCTGTGTTTAGGGTTTTGGCAAAGTAACAGCAGTATCTGACAATCTTGCTGTGACCTGGGACCGCCCTGACCAAGAGTACAGGCCCCCAGTTGTGCTAGTTTCCTCCTGAAGTTGAGTAGGGAGTTTGTTTGCTTCGTTCGCTACTAGCTCCGGTCACCACCCTAGGTGGTGTGCTGGATGTGACACACCGACAGCCAAATCTGTCACCTGTCACTTCCTATAGTAGGCTGGGTGACCGTCTCCAGTAGACGGGAAACACCCGTTAGTATTTATGTGTATACCTCTTTTATCAAGTCACACTTTACCGTTCTGATTCCGTAACCCTTAACTCAGGGTTTATCTCACCAGTTAGATATATATTACCGCCGAACTATATATTTACCAGGGTGCGCGGTTGGTTTGTATTCGGGACGACATGTTGATTTGATTATGGGCTTGGCCGCGCGTTGCTGATGACGCTGCGACGCATTTCTTTGATTGATGAGGCCCCTCCTCGGAACCGACTGTCTGGGTTGATCCCCCCGACGCCGAGCAGAACCGCGATACTAGTTGACGTCGACATCGAGAATTGTTGGATTTGACACTGTGACACCCGAAACTGTCACATGTCACTTCCTATAGTAGGCTGGGTGACCGTCACTAGTAGACGGGAAACACCCGTTAGGTATTTATGTTATCTCCCCTTTTATCAAGTACACTTTACCGTTCTGATATCGTAACCCTCAACTCAGGGTTTATTTCTCCAACTATATATATATTACAGCCGGACTATATATCTGACAAGAATTCCGCCTTCACAGTCTTCGCGTATGGCCTATTCTGGCATTCTCATGGGAGTGCCAACTTTTAGTGAATATACCCCAACCGGATATATTCGGAGTGAGCCTAAATAGGTTGACTGTATTCGGAATATTATTCAGTGTGATAAGATGTCGCGATCATGCACCGTGCGTTGTGTCGTGGCGGGTGGCGGCGTGATGCGGGTGCGCAGGTGAGAAATGGATGGGCTGTTTGGACTTTGGGTGTGCGGGGCAGCGGTGCTGGGTTGCGAGGGTTGTTGAGGGGGAAATTTTTTAGTTATATGGAATGAGGAAGGTTCAGTGTTCTCAGCAGACTGACCGAAAAGTCCCTACTCGGGATGCCTTCGAAGCTGGCACGGTCGATTGTGCATCCCCAAAAAGCTCGACAGGCAGACTGATAAAAAGGTGCCAGGTCAGTGAAAGTTCTCTGGAGGAAAAGCAGCAGGGAGTGACTTAACCTCGTAAATTCCCAGTTCTCCCAGGCTGACCGAAAAGGTATGGCTTCGCAACAAAGGTCGTGTAGACTGGTTGGCGTGTGAATTCTCGAAAGGCCGAAGGTCAGCAGGCAGCAGCGACCAAATTCACAGCTTCCCCGTGCCGGCTGAAAAGGTTGAACTCAGCACTCGGGTTGTGCTAGCCAACCCGGTTGGGGATGCCCAAAACGGAAGCGCGCAGCCGGGAAAAACGTCACCACGGTCAGTACAGGTGGTGTCAGCGGAAGTGACTGGCCAAAAGGAACTCGAGAATTCATGCTGTTTCGCCCGGAGTCGAGCGGTGTAAATTCACTCGCCAGTTGTAAGGACTGGTGAGCGCGTGGATGCACACCAAAAGCAGCAAAAAGGACCGTGAAGAAGAAGCGGCCGTCTCGTTGACTTTGTAGAATTCACCAAAAGGGTTGCGCTGGAAGGTTGTTGTGGCGAAACGAGTTTGGTGGAGCACGCTGAATTCCCTCGCCACGGACGTGTTCTGACGAGCACCGAGAAAAGGGGCTGGCTGTGCCGTCGTTACCGTGCTTCCCCGCAACACTCTAGGGGTGGGAATTCACGGGAGAGCGAAGTGCTGCGCCTCACCTGAGAATTCCCACCGGACTTCGGAAAAGAAAAGTAGTCGTGGGCAACGAAGACGACGCCTTCGCGTGGAAAAGGTGGGAAAAGAAAGCTGCGACGTTAGCGCAAGGCGATAAGGCGTAGCTGCAGCACGAACGCACACCGCAAACACACACACATTTATACATGAATTCGCAATACAACTTTGCGCGCCTGTACTTTTGCTGCAGGGTGAATTCAACCGTGCTCCTGGCTCTTCGTTGGCTCAGCGTGATCCTGCGCGCCGGCCCGTTTCTTGCGGGAATTCATGTTTAAAGCTCACATAGTGCCCGGCGTCTCGAACTTACCTCGACTGCGCGGAGCTTCGGCTTTTAGAAGAGTGAATTTACCCGCAACTGTATGGGTGTGAATTTACGTCTGTACGCTGTGTCGGAGCGGCCGCGAACGTGAATTCGTATCTATGAAACTTAACCAGCGCAAGCCCAAGGGTCCAACAATACGTCTCGGCGCTTTGAATCAACAGCAGATGCTGGATATTCGTGCAAGAAGGGCTTAGAGCTGAGCCAGTGTGCTGAGCACCCCTGGATTAGCTAAGCCACCGTTCATCAAGAGCACAGAGACTGTAAAGAGAACTCTTCCTCAACCAAAGTACCAGGAGTAGCGCCACTACGCAGGGCTGGGAGCTAAGCCAGTGTGCTAAGCACCCCTGGATTCACAACACCACTGCTCATTAAGGGTCCAGAAGTTGCCATGGAAGTTCATACTCAGTCCAGTAAGCAAGAGTGCAGGTCGCCACACAGAGCCGGAGGCTAAGCCAGTGTGCTGAGCACCCCTGGATTCGCAGCACCACTGCTTATTAGGAAGGTAACTGGTGTTATGAGGGCCTCACCGGTTGCCAAGTACTGTAGGAGAGATAAGAGAATTCTCGCACACATCTCGTAGGTGTCCCAAAAGTCCCAAAATTAACCAACAGCACTCCAGGCTGAGCCAGTATTCAAATCAAGTCTGAATCCACCAAATATCTCTGCCAGACCAGTAGATAATATGTAAGAAGCCGACTCACTTGCTGCCTTCAGGGCTGATGTCGCTGCTAATCCTCTCGTGAGCTCACTCCTGCTTCAGGCTTAGGCCAGTACACCAGGGGCGTCCCTGGATTAGCCGTCAGACAGGGTGGAACTGCCAGGGAAACCGTAGGGTGTAAGTCCACTCATACAGGTAACAACTCACTGCTGATCCACTTCTAATTAGTAGGCCCAAGCAGATGCCGCCGCTAATTAGCTTCCAGGTCGCACACTTGCCTTTCAGTTAGGCCAGTACACCAGGGGTGTCCCTGGATTCACTTCAGACAAGGTGGTCAACTGGAGGGACCACTGGAAAATAGCTCATCAAGGTGGTCATTCACCGCTGGTCCGCTCTGTAGCTGCCGCCGCCCAAGCTGATGCCGTGCTGATTAGCTTCTTAGTGAAGAAAACCTGTCTGCAGTTAGGCCAGTGCACCATGGGTGCCCCTGGATTCACTGTAGAACAAGGTGGTGAAGCTGAGCATATTGCAGGATAAGAAAAAGCCGCTCATTAAGCAGTAAATTCAGTGCTGATCCGCTGCCGCCGCCACTGGTAACCTTTTTCCGTGCAAGTACCACCAAGTCTAGGGAAGAAGAAGGGTCCGCCAGTGCACCTTGGGTGCCCCTGGAGTCGCCTGACTTCCGAATCCGCTCTCACAAACTGCTGCTAACTTCTCGCCAAAGGGTCTTTACTTCCGAATTAACACTGAAATAAAAAGCCGCTCCGCGCAGCACATTATTGTTTTGAAAAAGAATAAAAACAGCAGTAAAATATATTCATCAAAAGATCGGTATAATAACCAAAAGTGCGAATTATTGTACAAAAACCGTGAGCAGAACTGTTTTAGCAGTCTAGCACTGGCACGCGAACAGCCACCTAGTACTTGCGAGCAGCAAAACAATAATGAGTCCACTAGTTCTGACCTACAGTCAGATCTTACTTATATCTCAATTCTCTGACACATCTCCCAAAACTGCAACGGGCTTCAGCCCTGAAATCTTCATCTAGCCAATGGAAAGTCATCATTCCATGCCAGCTCTAACAATGTTACCGTTCACCACATTCTGACTGACACGTCAGTGGCAAAGTGGTAACTGTCATCTCATCTTATCACTTCATGGTCACCCGATAATGACCATATCTTCTCTCGCAGGTCTACACCTCTCGAGCAGTCATCTTATGCGAGGCCTGTCATACTTGTCATATCTGTCACGTGTGTCACCAGCTGGACAAACCCGGTGCGGTACCATGAGAAGCCGGCGTTTGTTACAAGGGCAAGCAATATACCGTAAATGAACATTGCGCCAACGAAGCCCGGTCCAGGTCGAATCCCCATAGCTGCGGCTCCAAAACGCTCACCGTAAACCACTCATCTCAAAATTCCCGTGCGTACCCAAACGCGCCGTCGCGCACCACCTCTCCAAGCGGCTGCTTTAGCCAATTATGGCCAAATTAGCTGTGGAAAAATCGCGTGGAATGGGTCCACGACCTACTGGAATATCCCGGTTCACGGATATCAGACAGTCCTGGAACCAATATGGATAAACTCTCTTAAGATAGTAAACCCTAAGCTAGATATACCCGGAACGGTCTCGGAGTCGGAACGGTCTCGAGTCTAGCTACATGTGACACTCGGTGTGTCACGGCACGAACTTGCGGGTCAGTCTTCAGTCCAGTGTTGGCTGCCTAGATATCTGTCATAGGGGCCTGCACCGGGACTCCCGGTCAGGGCGTAAAAGCAAGGGTCTAATCCACATGTTTCCATTGATAGTTCCCCGAATGTTTCCATTACATCTGCAAGACCATATACATCTCGGTCTAAATACAAATCATGGAATTGCTCAAAGTTTTTAATCTTGAACGCGTCAATTGTCTTCATCATATTGTCATATGTCTTATCACTCATATGGAAATTCACCTTTTTGGCAAATGAGTTTGAATTTTCTGGTTCGTTTGTAATTCGTTTCATATTAACTTTTTTTGCTTTCAGGTAGAGCCGATAAAAGAGTCTCCAAGCTTGCCATTTGGAAAGCCATTGTATCCATAAATTGGTAAGTGTTCAACTTTGACGTTTTGTAATTGTCACTATTTTGTGCAATCACTTCAACTCTATTTTTGTCGCCTCCCAAAATATCAAATGCTTGTATTATCATTCTCAAGTCATAGTTTAAGTTGTGAAACATTATCGGGATGGTTTCTCGTTTTGGGCACGATGCTTTTAAATTACATTCTTCACACGAAGGTCCTCTGTAATTCCCTGTGTAATGGCAATGATCTCTAACCTTATTTGACTTTATTTCTTGATAACAAAATCTGCAAGTGTTGCATACCGATGCCCACGAATGGGTCTAATATAACATCACTAGTGTTTGAAAAAGTTTTAACAATCCATTCTAATATATTATAAGGCTTCGCCGTTGGGTGTTTGCTTTTGTGATTACCGTTCGCAATAGTTATCACAGATTTGGGAAACCGTTTCCCATCGGATATTGTATCAATTCTCGGACTGTTTCCAGTGTACAGCTCAGTGCGTCTGCCCGGGACACGTGTGTACGGTTTACCGTCAGTCATTTGTGGATTGTAGGTCGGTAACTTATCATAGAATACATACAGCATTTCGTGACTGCGAAGTGGCATCTGATTACAATGATAAAATCCTTAACTGACTGTTTTCTGCCACACGATATCATATCTGAACAACTTTTGATTGCTGGAAATTAACTTATGTCCAAACCGAGTCGTGCAGAAGAATACATATGCAGTGCGTGGCTTACCGACCCGTTTCAGCTGCGTCCATAACGTATCCAAATCAATTATCTGCTTATCGAACTTGCATGCAGTTTGATTGTACGGTAAGTCTAAGATAACTAAGTCGACAGAGTGTGCTTCAATGTTCGGTAATATATCGAAACAATCTGCATTGAATATCTGGGTCGCCATTAAGGTAGGT
Source organism: Cymbomonas tetramitiformis (assembly GCA_001247695.2). NCBI lineage: Eukaryota > Viridiplantae > Chlorophyta > Pyramimonadophyceae > Pyramimonadales > Pyramimonadaceae > Cymbomonas > Cymbomonas tetramitiformis. The sequence continues at coordinate 3,255 of LGRX02026880.1, read as the reverse complement.
TGAGAAAAGAAATGATAATAGGGCAAAATCAGAAAAGGTGGCAGATTAGGTCATATTCTCGTTATCTTATATATAATCCATAATATGACCTAATATGCCACCTTTTTTGATTTATAGGTCACCACAACAATCTATCTGCGTAATAACCATTGCTGCCGACCACCTTGCGGTCTTTTTTGTGTCTAAGTTTGTACAACCGACGTCTTTCATCTGCATACTCTTTACCCCTCTCAGCCATGTATGTTGGATAATCAGAAGCACCACGCTGACCCACTTGAGCGACCAGTTTACCATCCTTGAAAACATCAATCTTTTTGCTTTGATTATTTGATGGGCTTACCTTAACTCCGAGTTTACGTGCCTGACTTCTTGTATACTCTTTGATTTGATAAGTCATTGTATACTATATGTAAGACTATTATATAGTACAGTATGACAAGTAAACCGATATCTGAGAGTAGACTTCAAGAATTATATCTGGATCCAAAGTTTGGCCAATCTAGTGCTAGTGCATTCACCAAAAAGCTTAAGGCACAAGGTTATAAAGTCACAGAGTCTCAAGTCAAGGCTGCTATTTCCAAAACTGAACCATCGCAAGTTTTGGCACAACCCAAACGTGTAACCCGTAAAGATTACTTTCCGACCTATGGACCAGTCGATAAGGTCTCTATACAAGCCGACCTGGCCTTCATACCCAAAGACAAGTCGGTGAACAAAGGATGTGACGTGATTCTGACCGCGGTAAACGTAAAACCAACCGTGCCTACGCAATTGCTTTGAAATCCAAGACGGTCAGAGATAAAAACAATAAAAGACAAGAGGATGTGGAGGGTATCGTCCCTGCCAGGAGACGATTGATAAGCGAAACCAAGATGGACACTTTGAGTACAGACTTAGGCAGCGAGTTTACGAACAAACCAGTTCAAGCATTGTTGAAAGAGAAGGGTATCAAACATAACACATCTCAAGCCGAGGACCACTCTCGTCAAGGGAAAATTGAGCGGTTTAACAAGACATTGAAAAGGAGATTTAAATTTAATGAAACAAGAACGGGGAAATCTAACTGGGTCGACTATTTGGATTCTACAGTTGAGAATTACAATGAAACGGTTAACCAAGGTAATATCAACGATACTCCTCCTGATGGCATGAATAAAAATCGTGTTATTAGAAGTGTCTTATTGAAACGTAACCAAACTGCCAAGCTAATACAGAAATTAGACATCAAGCCAGGTGACCGGGTGCGATTGCGTGTCACCAAAAGGACATTTGATAAAGAGAGTCGCACATGGTCTACGGAGGTGTATAAGGTCCGCAGTAGAAAGGGCTTGTCTTTCGTGATAGAGGACGGCGACGGTGATTACTTTACCGTAGAAACAATCACTTTCAGTTCAGGTGTCTACGATGCCGCCGTGGAATCAAAATTGCGTGACGGTTTTTTGGAAATTCCGTATAAGAACTACTTTTCGTTTTTTGAAGGGGCCTCTACGATGGACAAAAGTACGCGATTCTCTTTGAGTTCACAGTGTATTGATAACATATATGCTGTTCAACGTCCAGGGGATTATCGGGATAAACCTTTAGGACTTATCAAATTGGAAAACACCTGTGGTACAGCTTACCTCCCGTCTTACTTTAGATTTTCAGCTGGTCATTTAGGTGCTCTACAATTCAACTTGAATAACCTGTTCGTTCCTAACTATAGAGTCGACCCTCTTGCAGCCTTCAATCTGCTCACTATCGGTAAAGCTGACAACTATGGTACGCTATCGGGTTCCTTGTAAGATTAACAGTTATGACGATTGGCTCAACAATCAGTTCATTCCTATGGTACGTTTAAATCTTCCTCAGAAATGGGCGTCAGAAGCCCAACAGGATTGGATTCACGGGGTTTGAACAGTTCCTTCTATTTCCAAACTCATGTAGCACAACCATCTGACGCTTTACAAACAGTAGATTTGACAGGCAGTAACGAGGTTAGAACAGCCTAGAAACCCCTGATACCGCCCTCACGGCCATCAGCAGCGGGGAAAGCTCCACCAAACAGCGCTTTCAGCAGTTCCTGGACGTTTCTGGCAGCTCTTCAGCACCTCCTAGTATCCTCCAGCAGTGCCCTGACTGGAGCATTTTTGGGACCTACGGAGCATAAATACCGTCTGGGACCTTACTGGACCTCTGTATTGGACCTGACACCCTTCCTTTCGTTGCTGCTTGACTCTTGCTCGCGCGCCTAGGCACTCAAAAATCGTGTCGCGGAGCCCTGGCCAAATTTTGAGTTCGCTGGTGTATGGCAGTACCCCCAGACCCAGACAAATACAGAAGAGCGTGGTGGAAGCAAGGACCTATTAAGTGGGTATTCCCTCCAGACCCTACCTACCCACCAGCAGGCGCTTTCTGGCAGAGCGGCCCTCCGTCCCCCTCTTCCTCTGACGACGAAGAGGAGAACAGCGACTGAACGCCTGGGCAGATAGAGCCACGCTGGCTATCCCACCAGTGCATCACGATTACGTGTGGCATCAGGTTGGAAACTGCCACTTCCGCTACCCGCACACCCAAGACCTAACAGTCTTCCCCGCGCTCCCTGGTTCATACCCAGTACAAGTGATCGACGAGTGGCCTTGGGTCCCCCCATCTCCACCTGGAAGCCCCGCTCCTTCGCCTCCAGAGAGTGACATCGACGAGGACGAGACTGATTAAATAAAAAGGCGAGCACTCACTACTTTTGCTCACCTGTGGCTATTGCCACACCCAGTCTGTGAACTCAACCAGCTCAGCAGTCAGAATGTCACAGCAGACATCAGAATCCTTTCCCAGCATGGGTGTCAGCGCAGAGCCGTTACTACACCACCCACTGTTCTCCCCCATCACCTTCCCATCTCCCACTGCATACGCTTCCGCTCACCCCCTTCCACATCCAGGCACCACCATGCCCTACACTGCGGTGCCCCGCCCATATACCATGCCGGATGGCACCCCCGCACAGGCTGTATGGAACGGCGTCAATTGGGTACTGCCCCAATCAGCGCCCCTCGCTGGGGGAGTGTCACCAGTGCCGTTCACACTGGGAACCCACCACCCCATGGGCTCATATCCCACACCGTTCCAACAACAGCTGCAGCAACAGCAGCAGTGGCTCGCGTACCAGCAGCATCAACAGCAGTGGCTCCAGCAGCAACCGCTGGAACCGATGCAGCAGCAGTTACAGCAGCAGCAGTTCCAGCAACAGCAATTACAGCAGCAGCAGCAGCAACAGCA